>JBAIZL010000001.1:207114340-207244340 GCA_036971475.1 Prosapia bicincta
TTTTCAAGTTATATCAACTTTATTTATTTTAAAGAGAATCAACGTACACAAACGTGTGCCAGCACACACGCACATACATACCCATACACACATAAATATATATATATATATATATATATATATATATATATATATATATATATATATATATATATACGGCTGCCACATAGTAATCCATGATAATGTAACACCCTTTGACAATAATCGAAATAAAAACCATGTCAATAAGTGTAAAAAGAAGTGTTTTATTGGAGCTATACTGTATTTGGAAGTTCTATGGTCGTTCTGAATTTTTAAAAAATAATTTGTAATAACCAAACGGTACTCGTATTGATAGCAGAGTGAACGGGATTTGTATATCACAAGTTCGTAACATTTCCGCCAGAGGCAGCATAGTCGCCTCCTGTATATAAATTTACTGTATATTTCAACCATTCCCTAACATTATGGCAGCCACAAACTTGGCAACATTGCTAGCATCCTTATAGATACCAATCACTACATAATGTATATATTTAAATTGGACAAAGAATCACTGGAAAGTGACCACTCGGGGGTTTTTGAGGATGCTGAATTCAATGCCGTCATCTAAAGTCACCGGGGATGTACTGGTAAGGCTAAACCCATGTACAAAAGGGGTTGAATTATGGTAAAATTGTCAGATGCTTAAGAATCGCGGGATAATGACCGTTCGGGAGTTTTTGAGGATGCTAAATTCAATGGCGTCATCTAGAGTCACCGGGGATGGACCGGATGTGACTCTACGTAAGTACCAAAGGGATGATTTGGGGTAAAAAAGTCAAAACTCAAAAAATAACTAGAAAATAACCACTCGGTGGTTTTTGGTAAAGCGGAATGCAATGCCGTCACCGAAAGTCGCCGGAGATGCACGGACGTGGTTCCTCGCGAGTACAAAAGGGGTGAATTGGGGTGAAAAAGTCAAAAGTAGAAAAATCGCTGGAACATAACCACTCGGGGGTTTTTGAGGATGCTGAATTCAATGCCGCCATCGAAAGTCACCGGGGATGAACAGATGAGACTCTACGTGAGTGCCAAAGGCATGATTTGGGGTAAAAATGTCAAAAGTCAAAAAATTACTAGAAAATAACAACTCGGGGAATTATGATGAGGCGGAATTCAATGCCGTCACCGAAAGTCACCGGAAATGCATTGGTGTGGTTCCACGAGAGTACCAAAGGGGTGAATTGGGGTGAGAATGTCAGGGGTCAAAAAATCGCTGGAAAATATCCGCTCGGGGGTTTTTGATGATGCTGAATTCAATGCCGTCATCGGAAGTCTCCGGGGATGTACTTGTGAGGCTAAACCACCGTACCAAAGGGGTTGAATTAGGGTAAAAATGTCAGATGCCTAAGAATCGCGGGCTAATGAGCGTTCAGTGGTTTTTGAGAATGATAAATTCAATGGCGTCATCTAGAGTCACCGGGGATGGACCGGATGTGACTCTGCATAAGTACCAAAGGGATGATTAGGGGTAAAAAAGGCAAAAGTCAAAAAATAACTAGAAAATAACCACTCGGTGGTTTTTGGTAAGGCGGAATGTAATGCAGTCACCGAAAGTCGCCGGGGATGCACTGGTGTGGTTCCACGCGAGTATTAAAGGGGTGAATTGGGGTGAAAATGTCAGAAGTCAAAAAATTGCTGGAAAATATCCACACGGAGGTTTTTGGTAAGGCGGAATGTAATGCAGTCACCGAAAGTTGCCGGGGATGCACTGGTGTGGTTCCACGCGAGTATTAAAGGGGTGAATTGGGGTGAAAATGTCAGAAGTCAAAAAATCGCTGGAAAATAACTACTCAGAGGTTTTTGAGGATGCTGAATTCAATGCAGTCATCGAAACTCTCCGAGGATGTACTGGTGAGGTAAACCCGTGCACCAAAGGGGTTGAATTAGGGTCAAAATGTCAGATGCCTAAGAATCGCGGGAAAATGACCGTTCGGGGTTTTTGAGGATGATAAATTCAATGACGTCATCTAGCGTCACCGGGAATGGACGGTTGTGACTCTACGTTAGTAACAAAGGGATGATTTGGCGTAGAAATGTCAAAAGTTAAAAAATTACAAGAAAATAAAAACTCGGGGATTTTAGATTATACGGAATTCAATGTATTCACCGAAAGTCACCGGTTATCCACTGGTGTGGTTCCACGCGAGTAGCAAAGGGGTGAATTGGGGTCAAAATGTCAGAAGTAAAAAAAAATCGCTTGAACATAACCGCTCGGGTGTTTCTGAGCGTGCTGAAATCAATGGCGTCATCGAAAGCCAACGGTGATGGACGCATGTGACTCTACGTTTGTGCCAAAGGGATGATTTGGGGTAAAAATGTCAAAAGTCAAAAAATAACTTGAAATTTACCACTCGGAGGTTTTTGAGGATGCTGAATTCAATACCGTCATCGAGAAGTACCAGGGATGGACGGGTTTGGGCTCTAGTGGAGTAGCAAAGGGAGAATTGGGGTAAAAAGGTCAGAGGCCAATAGATCGTTATAAAATGATCATTTAGGGTTTTTAATAATGCTGAGTCTAATCCTAGCACCGAAGATGGCCATGCACAATCCGGGATGGGACTGCGGGTGTCACTGTGGGTGAATTGAGATAAAACTTGCTAGAGTCTAAACTATTACCCAAAAATGGGCATTCGAAGATTTTCGAAGGTCCTAGTCCCTTGTCATCAAAATTCGTCGGGGATGTACGGGGTTACCAAGGGGTGATTTGGGGTAATATATCCCATTGACAATAAATCGCCCGTAATTTGCATGTTTCCAACTATGCAAAATAACCAACTGAAAGAGTCGGGTTCGCGACCTTACCTTGAACAGAAGTTATGCTACATCTATTTACAGAAATGTTTGTGATATGAAAATATAAACAGGCGGCACTCCGATAGCAGTTATAGCACGTTTGTTTACGTCATGTCTGTCAAACTAATCTTTATAACTTGTAGCAGTGTTTCAATGCAGCCTGTCCTTGTGCTTTAAGAATTTTAAAGACTGTATGCTTGAACGATTCAACTTGAAAAGATAACCGTTCGTATCAAATTGATAATTTTATAAAAATTAAATGTTTTAATTAATTTTTAAAAAAATGAATTTTGTCTACCTAAGTGTAATATATTTTCTTTCCATTTTTACTTAGACTATCTAAACATTTAAGTTTGTTTTCTCATTCTTCTTCGGGTAATTAATTTTCTTCTCTTTTCGTGTTATTTTCTTTTGTTCTTTTAAAAAGGATGGTATCATTAGCGGGGGAAACGGAATGACTTTTCAGCCATCCGTTAATGAAAAAAATTCTACTATAACCGTAAATTAAAAAAAAAACTATAAATAAGTAGACCTTATATTTTTTCAATCTTTATACAACTTAGAATAAACGACAAAGAGAATTTGTTGACTCACATCATTTCATCGACTTATCTTTATCAGCTTATATATATCCAGAAAACCTATTATGCCAATATCTACAAATTCCAAGCTTAACATTTAACTACCGTCATCGTGCCTGACCATGAGCGACGGGTTAGCCGAAGAAGACAGTGATTCAGGTGCTGTATCTAATGACCACCTTTTAGAAGGCATCAAAGAGAATAGGGGAATTGTGCTACAGAGTGAAGAAGTAATTGAGCAAAAGATAATGGATACCGAATCTCAACGAAGTGCATCAGACGATGAAAATGATTTCGAAAAACTGCAACCTCCATAAATTTACAAATTTCTCTATTTGTATAGATAAACTGTTATAAACAATGTAGAATTTGTCCAGCAACAAAAACTAGAAAGACTAGTTACAATTTGTAAGCTGACTTTGTACAGCCAATATGTCTAGAATGTTCTGAGCCGCTGTGTAAATACTGCTGTCAAAATTGAGTTATTATTTGTAATGCCAGTTTCCATAAATAAAGCTTATAATGTGTCAAATGTTATCTTGTATATAAAGTTAAGTGTGTACAATCAGTAAACAAGAAATAATTAGTGTATGTTAATTATCGTGCGATTATAAGTCTTTTTAGCTAAACTGCGCTAAAATCTGTAGGTTTTATTTACTACAGTTTTCTTACTTCTTACTTCTTACTTCTTATTACGAGCTTCCAATGTTGGCCTCGATGGCTCGATGTCTCCTATACACACACTCTGCCAATGGCCAGAAACAACTTTCTTTCAAGATTCTGTCCAGGGTACATTCCCGTCCTAGTTGCTTTATCAAGGGACTCCTTGTTGCTGCTGTTACAGGACACTTCAAAAGTATGTGCTCTAATGTTTCCTCTTCTTGCTTGCACACTCCACAGATAGAGTCGTTAGTAATATGAAACCTTTTCAAATATGTATTGGTGACAATGTGTCCCATACGAGCTCGTGCCGCAAAAGATGCCACTGAACGTGATAATGACTTGAAGATCTTTGGATCATTAGGTTGTTTTTGTAATGAATAATATTCGCGCCCAGTATTGCATTCTCTCCATTTCTTTCTCCAACAGATGTGAGATTCTTTATCAACTGCCTCTTTGCAATTAGTTAAGGAGTAACAACTTTCAGGAGATGGAAACAAGTTGCAAGACGCCTTGGCAGATCTGTCAGCTTCCTCATTCCCAGGAACACCACAATGACTGGGGATCCATTGAAATACAATATTTTTCTGTTCTAAGTTTTTTAACAATTTAGTTATTTCAGATGTTCGAAAATGGTAGTCTGTAGTGTGCTGTACTTGAAGGGCTTGAAGAGACCCCCTCGTGGACACTCACCTTGACGCGGTGAGGGGGCTTAAACTTGGAATTCCATTAGCTTAAGCAAAACCAAGTGAACTAAGAGGTGTCCACAGAAGCTGCATAAGACCGCTGCAGCCCCCTAATACATACACAAATATGGCAGAATGAATCAGAGAGTTTACTACAGTTTTCAATTAGTAAATAAAATATAACTTATCTCATAAAACTACGTTTACCCTACTAGTCACATTGCAATCAGAATATTCAAAAACAATTTTTATAAAGTAAATGCAAGATAAATTGTTAAACCACACAATAAATCACACTTAGACATTTCGTGCCTCTGATGTAATCGGCAGTAATAATGTGACAGAAATTGCAGGACGGTAGTTGAAGGTTAATAAATACTGAATCATCTTTCGTTAATCTCTGTATTGTATACATGGACCTAAATAGCATCTGTGCGAGTGTTGTCAGTTTATATTACGATATCAGGCTGTCTGGTGTAAACAAACATAGGTCCAAGCCAAACAAAGATAAAGGCTCGCACTCGACAAGTACTCTCGTGGACGAAGGCCCGAAAAACGGACTTTTTGCATTCTATCTTTTCCATCCCTTTCTCTAATTTACATACGGCGTAAACGTAAATAATTTATGGTATCTTCCCAACGTCAAAATGGTCGTATAAAGACGGAAACATTTGTTTTTATCCTCGACTTTAGCCGCTGGTAGTCTATATTTTATTTTATTAATATGTTTATTGAATACATTGGTATTAACTTTTAGTTAATATATATGGCATTGGCCATATTAAATGGTATTCTCCCAACGTCAAAATGGTCGTATAAAGATGGAAACATTTGTTTCTATCCTCGACTTTAGCCGCAGGTAGTCTATATTTTATTTTATTAATATGTTTATTGAATACATTGCTATTAACATTTAGTGAATATATATGGCGTAGGCCATATTAAATGGTATTTTCCCAACGTCAAAATGGTCGTATAAAGACGGAAACATTTGTTTTTATACTCGACTTTAGCCGCTGGTAGTCTATATTTTATTTTATTAATATGTTTATTGAATACATTACTATTAACTTTTAGTGAATATATATGGCGTAGGCCATATTAAATGGTATTCTCCCAACGTCAAAATGGTCGTATAAAGACGGAAACATTTGTTTTTATCCTCGACTTTAGCCGCTGGTAGTCTATATTTTATTTTATTAATATGTTTATTGAATACATTGCTATTAACTTTTAGTGAATATATATGGCGTAGGCCATATTAAATGGTATTCTCCCAACGTCAAAATGGTAGTATAAAGACGGAAACATTTGTTTTTATCCTCGACTTTAGCCGCTGGTAGTCTATATTTTATTTTATTAATATGTTTATTGAATACATTGCTATTAACTTTTAGTGAATATATATGGCGTAGGCCATATTAAATGGTATTCTCCCAACGTCAAAATGGTCGTATAAAGACGGAAACATTTGTTTTTATCCTCGACTTTAGCCGCTGGTAGTCTATATTTTATTTTATTAATATGTTTATTGAATACATTGCTATTAACTTTTAGTGAATATATATGGCGTAGGCCATATTAAATGGTATTCTCCCAACGTCAAAATGGTCATATAAAGACGGAAACATTTGTTTCTATCCTCGACTTTAGCCGATGGTAGTCTATATTTTATTTTATTATTATGTTTATTGAATACATTGGTATTAACATTTAGTGAATATATATGGCGTAGGCCATATTAGGTGTTACAACTGTTAATACATGTGTTGCAGACTAGTGTTAACATGTTTGCAATGTTACCAAATTGTAACAATATACAGCACATAATAGTCACTTTTTGATTCTTAAAATCGGATAGAGATGCTATGACAATTAATTTGAAAAGCAAGTTGAGTTGAAAAATAAATACTTTATCGATCCTATAGGACCTAAGAGCCCCAAAGGAAAAGTACGAGATGCATTGACCGGATCATTAAGATAAGTTTGGTCTACCAACAAGTAAACAAACGCGTCAAAATGGCTTTCGGAGTGTTGACTGTTTATGTTTCCATATCGGAATTGTGTTTGTAAATACATAGCATAGTTCTCTCCAAGATAAGGTCGGGAATCCACAGCTGTATGTCCTGCCCAGCGAACCAACAGTGTATGTTTGAAAGAATTGACAAATGTAATATAAGGGGAGTGATACAGTCTCAAAAACTACCGAGTGTCAATTTTTATGAGATTTTTTTGATATTAGAATTTTATATTTATTTTCTAATAAGTTCAAGAAATAATTCCGTTCTTGACGATAACACTTGCGTTTTTGCAAACACAAATACCAGTAACCCCATAGTTATTTATAAAGGTTTACGAAAGCATGCTAAAATAGCATATTTACAAATATCTGAAGTACTTACATCGAAGACTCTAATGAAACACTTGGAAACAATATCTCAACTCTTCCAAATGAATGACCAAGGTATTAAAGAACTAGCGTTATTTATAGGCCATACAACATCATTTTTATCAATAACATTATATATATTTTTTTCATCTAAAATACTCCAAAATAATTTGAAAGATATAAATAATGTAGCAAAGAAAGAACACGTGGATATATACACACATTCTATGACCATAAGGGCAAAACATTTTAAGTACTTATTTAAGGATACATGTATCATAGTTGTTAATATGCCAATTAAACTAGAGAGCACTGCAGGCTGTTTAAGCAATGGTAAATATTTAAAATTCTTTATTTCTACATCTCTGAAGACTATATGTAAGGATATAGTTCTTCCCAATGTATATTGCAGTGTAGCTAGGAATCAAAACGTTTTCGGTAAGGAATGAAATAAATCTATTATGTTTATACTCGATATTCTAGTCCCAAGAGTAACGTTAATGTCTATGGGACTTTCACTCACTTTAAGGTTGCATGAAAAACTGTTTCAACTGTTGCATGAGAAACTGTTTTCGGTGATCATTGGTAAGGAAAAAAATACAGTAGTACATGGATAAGTCGAGGTAGATGGGACAGAGACACCGTCGGTTACCGAAAACTTGGATTACACGGAAATAGCTTCCTGTACACTAGAAAAAACAGGAGTTCTATTGAACCCCAATACTATAATTAAGAATGGATTAATGAAGTCGTATTCAATGTTTTACCGCCACCGAAATTGATTTTTAAAACTAATTCCTCATTAATTAATTAGTGTTTAGGTTTAAATTTTTTTGGTTACATTATTTTTTCTCTATTCAAATATAGGGAAAGAAAAATTAATACTTGTTTAAATACAAGATTTTCCTTTTAATAGATATTCTCGTTTTACATTTATTAGTCATTTAGTTAACTAGTGTTATAAGTAATATGAAATTTGTAATTATTATTCAATTCTTAATTTCATATTATATATACACAATTTTGTATATTACGTGTCCTTTCTTTGCTACATTATTTATATTTTTGAAACAATTTTTGCTTTTTTTGGATGAAAAAAATATATATTGTGTTATTATTCCACGATTAAGTTAGGTCTTCCACTTCACAACAGAAACTAGTAAGACGAAACAGGCTCAATATTCTGGTTGTTCACCAGCAATACTCCAGAACAAAAGTGAAATGCTTACAGATTACGACAGCTGATGATAGGAATGAATAATCTAATATTTATGATTGCGCCCAGCTTCCACTTATCTTCCCCTCCAAACATATGGCTAATCACACTTTCCCGCTATTTATTAACAGTGTCTGGAATCGCACTCTCGAAAACTCACACGTGCGTTATCCTTGACTTTCGATGACGAAATTGGAGTTACCCCTTACAAACCCAGAGTATTAATTTACTAGACATTTTTTTAGTATCTTACATTTTCATAAAAAATAACCACCCTTTCTACTCCCGTAGAACCACACCCTCATATTCCCATTAGCTTTTAATGACGGACTCAGCACCATTAAACCCCCCCCCCCCTAGAGATCATTTTCTAGTTTTTTTAGGCTTTTACCATTCTAATCCCAATTCATCACTTGCTACTCCCATAGAGCAACACCCGTGCATCCCCACTTTTGCTCGATTACGGTACCGGACTCAGCACAAATACCCCCCCAGTGATCATTTTCTATTGTTTTTTGCCTTCTGATAATTTTAACCCAATTCTAAAATTTCCTACTTCCGTAGAGCATTACCCGATCATCTCCACTGACGTCCGATAACTGTACAAGACTCAGCATCATTAAAACCCTCCGAGTGATATTTTCTATTGTTTTTTTGGCTTCTGACAATTTTACCAAATTAACCCCTTTTCTACTCCGTTAGAGTTACATCCGTGGATCCCCGTTTAATGTTAATGACGAAATGGACTCAGCACCATCAAAAATACTCCAATTGATAATTTTCTACCTTTATTTTGCCTTCTGAAATTTTTACCCTAAATCACCAGTTGCTACTAGCATAGAGCATCTCCCGTATATCCTCATTGACGTTCAATAACGGTAAAAGACTCTGCACCAATTAACCCCCCCCCCCGAGTGATCATTATGTATAATGTTTTTGCCTTCTAACAATTTTACCGCAATTTACCAATTTCTACTATCGTAGAGCAACACCCGAGCATCCCTGTTTAATATTGTAGTCGGTATTGGACTCAGCACCCTCCAAAACATTACGATTGACATTATTCTAGCTTTGTTTTGCCTTCTCACATTTATACTCCAATTCATCATTTGCTACTCTCATAAAGGATCACCCGTGCATCTCCATTGACTTTCGATGACAGTACAAGACACAGCACACTTCAAAACATCCCGAGTGAGCATTTATATTTTTTTTTGCCTTCTGACAATTTTACCCTAATTTACCAATTTCCTACTCTCGTAGAGGAACAACCGAGCATCCCCGTTTAATATTGTAGGCGGTATTGGACTCAGCACCCTCCAAAACACTACGTTTGATCATTTTCTAGTTTTTTTTTGCTTTCTCACAATTATACCCCAATTCATCATTTGCTACCCCCATAGAGGGACACCCGTGTATCCCCATTCACGTTCGATAACGGTGAAAGAAACGGCACCATTAAAACCCACCCGAATGATCATTTTCAATTGTTTTGTTGCCTTCTGACAATTGTACCCCAATTCACCTCTTTTCTACACTCGTAGAGCCTCATCCGTGGATTTCCGAACAATATGGAAGACGTGATTGGACTCAGCTACCTCCAAAACACTACAATTTATCATATTCCAGCTTAGTTTTGCCTTCTCACATTTATACTCCAAATCATCATTTGCTACTCCCATAGAGGATCACCCGTGTATACCCATGACGTTCGATAATGGTAAAAGACTCAGCACCATTAAAACCCCCCGAGAGATAATTTTCCATTGTTTTTTTGCCTTCTGACAATTTTACCCCAATTGACACTTTTTCTACTCCCGTAGTGCTACACCCGTGCATCCCCTTATATGTATTGAAGACGGTATTTTACTCTGCAACCTACAAAATACTACGGTTGATTATTTTCTAACTTTGTTTTGCTTGCTCACAATTACACCCCAATTCATCATTAGCTACTCCCATCAAGGGTCACCCGTGTATCCCCATTGATGTTCAATAACGGTGAAAGACTCGGCACCATTAAAACCAACCCGAATGATAATTTTCAATTGTTTTTTGCCATCTGACAATTGTACCCCAAATCACCCCTTTTCTACTCCCGTAGAGCCACATCCGTGCATTCCCGATTAATATGGAAGACGGTATTGGACTCAGCTACCTCCAAAACACTACAATTGATCATATTCTACCTTTGTTTTGCCTTCTCACTTTTATATTCCAAATCATCATTTGCTACTCCCATGGAGGATCACCAGTGTATCCCCATGACGTTAGATAACTGTAAAAGACTCAGCACCATTAAAACCCTCCGACTGATCATTTTCTAGTTTTTGTTTGCCTTCTTTCATTTTGACCCCAAGTCACTCCTTTACAACTCCCATAGGGCCTAACCCATTCATCCCCGTTTAATTTTGTTCACTGTAGTGGACTCAGCATTCTTAAAAACACCCCAATTGATTATTTCCTACTTTTTTTGGGTTCTGATATTCTACCCTAATTGATCCTATTTCTACTCCTGTAGAGGCACACACTTGTATCCCCGTCAGCTTTCGATAGTTGTACACGTTTATGAAAACTAACAACCAGGACTTATGTGAGTTGAGTAAATAATTGGCCAGCTGAAATGAAAAAGGGACATACTAATGTTTATGTTTTTACCGTGATTACACACACGTGTCGTAGAGTCTAAACATTTGACTAGTCAGATAGTCGCACCATAGTGGCAACACTGTTGGTTCTCGTATCGTTAGTAGCGTGGGAATAATATACACACCGGCTGCCATATTGTTATTAGACTGATCGAAAATATACACTGGCTGCCATATTAATGCCTAAATGAAATGCTGCCGTATTGATAGTACTTCAGTCAATTTTGTATTTTTAAGATTTTATAAAATTAAAGTATATGGAGTAGTATCATGTTTATTAGAAATAAATTATACACGACGAAAAACATATATACCTCACTCTTTCAAGTGGCTGCCATATGGTTGCAAAATGAAATGCTGCCATATTGATAGCGGGATGTATATACTAAGAATATATGATTCTTAGTATTGTAATTCCTGAGGAAGTTGGTAATGTCAACCAACGAAAAGCTTTGAGTGTATTATTCAATAAATTATTCCTGTAATTAGTGTATATTATTTAATCTTAAAAATAATTCTAACAGGAAAACATATTTGATATTTGAAAACATATTTATATATATCTTTAATTCTCTCTTTTTCGTATTATCAAATTAACTAGCCAGGATGTCGCAAGCGGGGACAAACAATGAGCATGTAAGTTATGGACATTATAGAAAAACAATTTGAAGGATGTATTTCGAAATAGGACATAAATGCCACAGAAGCAACATCAAGATTAAACGATCTATAGTTTTTAAGGTTTCTGAGTTACCGAGAGATTGGTACTTGTAAGGTTAGGTATCACAATATTTAATTCAGAAACTGTGCTGGGAAGTATAGCGAAGGAGATCTAAGTAGCCTTATCAATATATTGATGTCGGTATTTTAAAAACGATATTTGTTTATGATTAGGCTACTCTTTGCTGAATAATGAGAAAAGCAATGTAATTACTTGAATTTTCGTTTGGTAAAAAAATACTTTTAGTTTTATATTTTATTGGGAAATACAATTTTACGTCTAAATTCCAAATGAAATTCACTAAATTTATCGTTCTCAATCTCAACATACAAACACAAAAACACACTAACAAACATAATAACTGTTTCATATTATGCAAAATTTATATACTGCATATTATACATACACACGAAGGATGTTTTGGCCAAGGAGGATGGCGATACCTTGATAAAGCTACTTCGTCATTTCGATAATATTTATTTTCAGACACCTTTGATCAGACCTCTAGGGAAATACAGTTCGTATAATGTTACACCGCACTGGATATTCCTCTTACGGCAAACAAAAATAGCTTATTATGAGTACCTTGCCGGAAGTAATATGGTGTGCACTGTCTAATGTGTCTTAGAAAAATAAAGTCAGATGTTTCACCAAGCGCAATCGGTGAACCTTTTATATTTCGTTCCTTGAATTTAAATATTATATTATTTTTACGTTGGTAGATTGATTTCACTAAATAAATATTAATTAGTTATTTAAATAATTAAGTGAACAATATTAACTTACTACTTTCACAAGTTTCGAAATCGTCGTTTCGTTCATCGAGCCTTTATTATCAGGTTTAGGATTATTCAGAGAAATTAAGATGATTACACCAAATAACTTCAACTGCGACCAGTGGTTATTTGTAAGTAGTATCTACAAAGTAGCAGGTTTGGTTTCATGAATAAAAAAATGTTTTAAAAACGGGTTTAAACAGTAAGTTTATATTTTCAACTGATTCCTTGAAGAAATAATTTATTTTATTTTATTATATATATATATATATATATATATATATATATATATATATCACTTTCACTTATGTACTTACCCGAGTATGCCCGAGGATGGAGACACTAACTAGTCTTTGAAAGTACTTGCATAAATACGAAGTAAGATTCTTGTAAGTACATAATTGAAAGTGAAAGTGTATACAAGAAAACAGTGTTGCATAATCTACAAATATATATATATATATATATATATATATATATATATATATATATATATAACAAAACAAAAACAATACTACTAAATCATGTAGGTCATTCATTATCACAATTACCAGACACGATCACTGTTGTTATAGTTGGGTTTTATTGAAGATTTATAGTGAACCTAACGACAATAAGGAAGGGTTGAGGCTAAAGGTAGAATGAAGGGGGGACATGATTGGGAGGCACGTGGTGGACAGAGATTCATGCGGGCAGAGCCGTGTGCCTAATGTACACCTCCTCTATAATAGGCCCATAAAGATGTGTCTATCTCCCTGTAAAAGTGCATTTGATTAAGGAAAAACGATATGGAGGGGGTACGAAATTAGTACATTTTCCCCCATTTATTTCAAATACAGAAATAGTACCCTATTTAAATACCATTCCCCGTTTTGCCAGTGGAGAAGAGAGTCGTTTACTGATATTTATTTTTATCCTATCTATCAGCTTGCTTTTTGAGAATGTTTGGAATATATCAGGCTTTTTCCCGTGAAAAACACCGACTTGATATCTTAGTACTGCTAATTATGTACAGTTGATGTTGCTTTGGAACCAAGTCTAAAGGCTTAGTTCATGTAACCCAGCCGTAGAGCAGTAGGGTTCTTGTACTGCCGGAGTCGCTCTAAGTGATTCACGTGGCCATAACTGCATCGGATTATAAACTATGTTCTATTATAGAGAACGTCGTCGCTAGTTAGCCGATAACAGGAATGGTCTATACGATAACATGAAGGTTTCCTGCTGAACAAGAGATATAAAAAAAAATGTTTCAAGTCAATTCCTAGTTTGGTCTACAAAGATAAATTTCATATTAGTTACTTTTTATTAAATAATTACAATTTAATATAAATAAAGTGAAGTACCCTATGTGTTAATACAGCTGTTCTACTACCAAATCTACAAATCAAAATAAGTTGTGTTTAAGGGAAATAGTAAGAAATAATTATATTGCTTACCATGCCCATTTTGTGAAAACCATTTTTTCTCCAACATAAAACTTGATTCAAATAATTTAATTTTCTAATGAGTTATAATATGAAAAAAAGTTGTAATAACATCTTTTGTCAACCATTTTAAGAATTAAAACAATTATATAAAAAGTATTTTATTACAGATTGAAAATTTGAACAAGATATATATATATATATATATATATATATATATATATATATATATAAAGAACATAAGTCAAAATACAATAACAAGAATTATAATTGAATTTATTCTGTAACTGTAATTATTCTTGTATTTGTACTTTGACTTATGTTCTTTATTAATACACAATAATACATATTGCGATATTTTTTTATATATATATATTGAAAGTATGAACTATGAAATTGAATAAAATATACAACTATTATTTCGAGTTTACAATAACTTTTGAAATTTAATTAAATTGTATTTTATCTTTGTTCCAGTTATGATAAGAAAAACTATCATACATCTAAAGTCGTATTTCTCACATGATCATATTGTTTTCCTACCTTGAAAGAAGTAATGAATTATTAAACTATAACCTACATTTTTCATTCTATTTGTAATAAAAATGTAAATAAATTCTGACAATCTTGGTGAGGGATATAAAATTTGAGAGAGACAAATGATCTGCCTATCCTCAATCTACTCCGACGACGTATGCAGCAGAACTTCACACAAACCTTTAGAATATTAATTTGAAAAGAAAAATACGAGACACTGACTCACAAATTACTTTTGCGCAAAATGTCCCAAAAATTAAAATGCCTAATCTTATTAGAACTGGTCCTGTCAGAGAACAACTACAGTTACGTATAGTCTTATAAATCACGACTAGATCACGTTAGAATCATAGATCATATGAAGGAACCAAAGGTGAACAGAACGACGTTAATAAAAGTGTAATTACTTTATACAGATGTTTCGATAGATCTTTTATATAGCTCAAATTGTATTATTGGGAGGTGGAGCATTGTGAAGTAGAGAATCCTGAATGGCACAGCGTGAGATAAATGGCAGGATAAAATGAGAAAACTCTTGTTTAAGCCGGAGAGGAAATAAATATACTGCAACCTATCCTGGGGACGTGACTAGGATTCTACGTGAGCAGAAATATCCTGCTGAAAGCGCTGTGTATTGACAAACAACTTCAGGAAAATAAAACTTGAGAAAACTATTTAAATGAAATAAGCTGAAAAGGTAGTTTACGACGACAGTAAATTAGGCGTCTCTGGAAACTATACATCCAACTTTCATGCTATGTATTTTAATTAGTGTTGAAGGTTAGAACACTAACCTTAGAAACCAAAAAAAAAAAAAAAAAACTAAATAATAACTAGCACCAACAAAAAGCAATAAATACAAAATTTACATTTAATATATGTTCAATGGCAGTCCATATCATTATTTGAGTTTAACACCAGTAGTTTGTAGTTATACTAACTGTTTATACCTTTTGTATAGAAATGTGGAGGGGAAAACAAAATATGGTTTGTTGTTGGTATTAGCTAATAATTAATTATGGAATAAAATGATTTGAATAAAACCAAATTATATCAACATATTAATAACATCATTGGTCGTTATTGTTTGTAGTCATCTGTAAAATAATTTACAACGGTGTCATAATGGAACCTATACAAAATATAGTTGGGTTATTAATATTGAAATATTGGAAATAAACACAAAAGCACATAAATAATATTAAATAATACAAGTTATTTAAGATTAAACCCTTATGTACATTTCGATGACCATGCCATCATCATCAGAGGGTCTTATTAGAAAATTACAGTTTAGCAAACAAGAAGCTACAATATTTAGTTAATTAGAGCTTAGCTAGTGAGAATTATTCACAACTATAAAACGCAAAATAGTTAACTCAAAATCTCACCAACAATTAGTTTTTATTAAACAAACACACTAGCTCACAACAGGCTAGTTTCGACGACGATATCGCCTTCCTCAGTGTTTGGCTACTAACAAGTACAAGTTGCTAACAGTAAAAACCGTTGTAGGAAACTACAAACTAGGGTGACACCAACCGTTCTCTGCGGTCACTAAATTTAGGCGTGAGATACGCTCTTCCTTTATACCACTGTCCTCTTGATATTTTATATTAGGATTATTAAATTAATTTGTATAAGTACTGGAGTGAGAAAAACGTTTTCTAAGAAATCAGTTATTTTTTTCAATGTGGTCACTCACAAATCAAACATTGTAATTGTTGAAGTTAAGGTCTACACCACCACTCTCGGTTTTTTCTTCTATAGATTAGTTAGAGAAAAAATATACTATTATGTTAAATATTATTTAAAAAAAAACGAAACATAAATGGTGTTCAAACCTAAGTTGATACTCATAATAGATGCGTACACCTATTATGAAACAAACTCGTTTATGAAGTAATTTTGTAACAATTCCTAAAAAATATTACACAACAGTAAATTACAGTTATATCAAAATGTTGTTATAAAGTGTTCAGTTAAATAGATTTTGCTAAAAACATTATTTGAAAAAGAGCAAATATAGTTTCCACTTCTATAATAAATAGTACTACAAACGATTGTTGAAATAAGGTGACAGCCGAATCAGGTGAAAGCAGGTGAAAGCTAAATCAGGTGAAATCAGATGACATTCGTTTACTTTGCAATTCAACTGACATCGTGAGGATGACAGTATGTAGCACAACGATCGTAGCTGCTTGTTGCTACTCAATGAAAGCTATTATTATTTTTACAACCAATCATATAAAACTGACCTTTCATGCTAAATTGTAAAAAAATAAATGTATGCTCGTAGCATGAAATTGTGTTGTTTTATAGAGGGACTACATGAATACAGTTTTATGTTTGTACAAAGATTCTACTTTTTTTTCAAATTTGAAACTATATACGATTCGTTATAGTAAAAATCTTTTTTTTAATTTTCTTTTTCCCTGTAATGTATATAAGAATGAAAAATATTATAATATTAATGAAAGGTTCATAATAAATTAGTTTTACAATTAGTATTTCAATATGAAGTCAATTAATAAAAACGTTATTCGGAATGATTTATTTTCGGCATTTGTAACTGTTTACGTTCTTGGTGCTTTTGACCTTAATATTTTTTTTATAAGAACGTCATTTCATGTTGTTTTATTTTTATTTCTAAATATAGGGTAAAAGGCAAATTTGGGGCAGTGTGTACTTGATCCTTCTTCTTATGAAACTTAATTTATTTCTATAATTGTATTCGTACGAATTATTTTTGATCAAAGTACCCTTTAATCTTTTTATTTAAATTAATTTAACCTTAAAGAAAAGTGTTAGAAATTTATAGTATTTCTTGTTCCAACCAAATTGCTTCCCATCGTCGAAGACCTCTCTTTCTTACAAAATGTCTTCAGCTGTTATATCCGAATCCGTTTTTTCACTATGGATTTTTGCTATAGACTTCGTGTAACTACTTGGTTTTGTTTCTTGAAAATGTAGTATATTTGACCCTCAATAGTTTTCCATCGTCTCTATGCTTCAGATAAGCACGTGCAATTAGTTTCTCACGTTTAAGTAATTGTAAGACAATTTAGTTAATGTAATCACTCGGATCGCAAATAATGTAACCCACCGTGGGTTAAAGAATATTTTATACAGTTATTATATACTTTCTAAAAGCACAATTTTTTAAAGTAATTTTTCTGTTTTTCTCGAAAAGTCATTAATGAGCAATTCTGAATTAAATAGAAAAAAACCTAAAAAAAAGATATATTCCAAGAGCGATTTGCAGTGTGTGTGTGTGTGTCTGTCGTACATACCTAGTAAGAGCTAAGTGTGTCTTACATACCAGCTATTTAAATTGTATTTCTTATTTACAACTTGTTCATAAGAACATTTTTAATGAAGGTGAGTAAAATCTTTTTACTGGGGCCTCTATTAGTCGTGTCCCTTTAATTAACACTTCCCGTTTTAAGTTCCATGTGGAACCCTGTAATTATATTTTGTACACGTGCGCTCTCTGCATTCATACAAGGGAAACAATAAACCTGCAAGTCCTCATATCTTTAGTGAGTAAGTTATTGCTCAAAGCATTAGATCCAGAGATGTTTATGCAAATGTAATGATCTGTTAAGGTATATAGCTTACTAGGGAGGAACAGAAAAATATATAGGCCCTAAGTATATATATATATATATATATATATATGTTGTAATAAAATAATTTTCATAAACAAGAATATACGAGTATTACTTCATTTTATTGTTGATTGAAGCTTTTCGCTAATTTACATTATTAGCATTTTCAAAATTTATAAATCACTCTCCAGTTATGTGACTAGAGTAAGACTGTTGAATATAATTGTACTATGCTCAGTAAATCAGTTATCTTATCAGTTATCAGTTATCTTATCTGTTAGATAAATATACTTTAATATTTCCATTTGTTCTAATCTTTTATTTTTAACATGTCATCGAATATGCTAAAGATTGTATTATGTTTTGATTTAATCTGGACTTGTTCCTCTATTAGTGTGTTCTTAATTTTATTTTTATATATCTCTAAGTTTTCCATTATATTCATTTTTAAGCCTTTTTGTACGTGTTTAATTAATTTCATATTACAAATATCTGGAAAATCATGATTTCTTTCTATACAGTGTGTTGCAAGATTAGATTTATAAATATGTGTTTTTTTTAATTAATTTAAATGTTCTTTGTAACGGTCTCTTATTTTATTTTTTGTTTGTCCTATATAATATTTTTGACATGTTGTACAGTTAATACTATATACGCCGTTTATTTTATTTTATCTATTTTAGTGTTTGTATTTATTATATTATTAATTGTGTTATTAGTGTAATAAGCTATTTTGACATTGGTGTCTTTAAATAATTTTATAATTGGTTTGATTTCATAACCGGTAAATAAGAATTTGAACCAAATAATTTCTTTAGTATTTGAATAATAATTTTTATTTATATTATTATCCATTCTTTTAATGGCGGAACGATCCTTTTGAAACGTATTAGCAAAGTAAGCAATTACGTATTCACTTAGTTAAGTAGTGTGCAATTAGTTAAATCAGTGAATTCAAGATGATTACATCAAGAAACTTCAAATTAAATAAGTTGAATGTTAGTGGTATTTGTGCTATAAAATGCACACAATGTGTCAAAATTACTATGTGCTACAAACTAAAAATAAAATAAAAGAAAGGTATACAAATCATTTAAACGCAAATAAAAAAACTTTTATTTAAGAATCAAATTTAGCCACACATTGGATAGATAATAAACATGATTTCCCGAGATACATAATATGAACTTAGTTAAACATGGTCAAAAGGTTTAGGAATGAATATCATTGAGAATTTAGAAATATATTTAAAAAAGTATTAAAAATACACTTATTGAGTAGCAACTACTACAAGCAAAATCTAAACGTAATGCTTTTTTTATCGTATTAAATAAAATCTTAAGAATAAAAGACTAAACAAAATACAGATTTTTGATAATTGTTTAATCAAGCCGAAAAGATAAGAATAACTAATATTTAAAGCACAATACGATTATATAAATTTTCCAGATGTAGTGATTGAACTATAACTTAGAAAATTTTGATAATGCTGATACTGCTAATCAGCATATCTTCTATGTATGAAGAAAACTAAAAAAATAATTCTGTTCATGAGAGAGTTATTTAATAGTGCATATATAAAACAAGGAATTCATCCAAGGATTACAATATATATATATATATATATATATATATATATATATATATATATATATATATATATATATATATATCACTCTTCACTTTTACTATATGTCGTTAAACATATACTATACCTAATAAATAAATAAATAAATAAATATATATATATATATATATATATATATATATATATATATATATTAGTTTATGTTAATAACCTTATAATTAAATTATAATTATAAATAATTATAAATATATTAGGCATCTTATATATTTATATTGAATATTTATTTTCTATAATATAAATTGAATAAAGAATATTGTTTATAAAAAAGGCATTTCTTGGATTTATTATATTTAAATTATCAATGGTTTGAGAAACCACATCTAGTTGTCACATACAACCACTGTAATTAAAATTACTCTATTGCTTCAGTTTCTATTGATTATAAAACTTATATTACGTGTGTATATTTAATAATAAATTTTAGAGGATTTAAAAATAAGGATTTCGAAAACCTAAAACACACGCAAAACCAAACAACGCTTTAGAGAAGATGATTGAAAATTAACAATTTTTTGATTTAACAAGACGTATAAGGTGAATCACTCATAACATCAGGCTACTCTCTCACTATCTTTTAATAGTAAAATGTGTGCTGAGAGGAATGTATACAAGAGGTGGTTACTCATATTCAGAAATACAAAGTAGGATAAAACGTCAAATAATAACATAACTACAATATAAAAGACAAAATAATACTTTATGTTGAGGACATCCTTCCTGAAAGCGATAATTATAAGAAGGAATGAAATATTTTTTTAATCTAATATAACTGTTAGTGGGAGCGTACCGCTACCACCTGCAACAAACAATAATTTTCTAAAGTAAAAGGAACGCAAAAATGCAAAAAATAAACTAATTCAAAAGAGTTTACTCGAAACTTCACTACTCACAAATTTATTTACATACTAGTTTCGGGGATGATGTTGCCTCTATCAGTGATTGGCAACAATAAGCGTTGTGAATCGATATCACTAGCTCAGCTTTAACTTTACTATATATATATATATATATAAAGGAATAAATTTATAAGTATCTTTTAAATACGTCTTTCCTCACATCTACAAACAAATACTGAAAAAAATAAAGTTAAAAAAAATACTAGAGTAAGTTTATAATAAGAAGAAAATGTAAAATAATTTTATCATTTTAAATAAAAATTTAAATATAAATCTGAATACACAGACATGTATATATTACCAATTAGAAGGAGAAAGAGAGAGAGAGAGAGAGAGAGAGAGAGAGAGAGAGAATGATAATGGGAGAGAGAGAGAGAGAGAGAGAGAGAGAGAGAGAGATGGAAGAATGGAGAGAGATAGAGTGCGACTTAGGTTCATACTCAATGTAAGTTATGAAAGGGCTCCACTTTAAAATGTTACACAGGATTTTATGTTTGTACCAATAAAAGCAAATACTAGTAGTTGATACATTTTACTTTATTTTCATACGAAAAAATGTAGTTCTTTCCAAGGAAGTATTTCTTTAAACAAAAACCAAGTTTATTATTCATTTTCGAGACATAATCTTTCAAGTATTTGGACCTCTTAAAACTTGCAATCCGAAAGATTAGATCCGGAAATGTTCTGTTGGAAACCTGGAGAAAGGAGATAATCCCGAGATTAGGCTTTCTCCGCGTAGATACCACGTGCAACTTTAGCGACCAAAGTCTAACGAACTCTAGATACAAAGAAAAATTGTCTGGAACGTTGAGGATCTTGATTAATCGTGATTTTATATTTTCATGGTAACTGTAAATATGTTTCTTAAGCCTTTCCTAAATTTAGCCATTTGCCCGAATTGCTTTTCAAATTTTAAAGGAATGTAATAACATTTAATAATTAACAGGAATTCTATTCAGTCACTGTTAATTTTTCAGTTGAGTTTGATGCCGAGAAAACATTCACTATCATGATGTGAGTACAAGGGAATGTTTGAATTCGGATAAGATCTGAAAACAGTACTCAACCACATATAAGGAACGCTTTATAGACGTTTAGTCACAACTACACGTACGACTATATTGTTATAAGGTTTGGGATGCCAATAATTTTGGTAAATATTTTTTTGGGCTTTGTAAATGGCATTACTTATTTTTGAGCTGTTAACGATATTTCTAAACACAGTTCTTTAGATTGTCCTAAATCTGGAAGGGGAGTTTTTTTGGTTTATTGACTCTCTTATTTATTCGTGTTTTTGTTGGTTTGATTATACTATTTTTTGAATGGGAAGGTTGTTAAAAGTGTCTATTTCATTTCATAAATTTTCTAAAGTCTTACGTACTAAGGGAATGTTTATATTTGTATTACATTTCCTTATTTATAGCAATTTATTTCATATAACTTTCTTTTTATATTTTATATCATTGTAAAATCACAAATACTTAAAGGAAAAATGAAATGTTAGTCTATAAAACAGTGTTAAAAGAGGAACCAAGTAAACTTAACATTCTTGAAACACGAGTTCCTTACGGGCAATATGACTGCACGTGTGTAAAGCTTGTTGATTCATATTGTTGACAGTAATTAAACAATAAAGACTCAGCGTAATTTCTCCGTCAGCGTTTATAAGCAACGTGACGTCAGGTAGATCTTGTCATATCATTACTGTCACATTAATTATAACTTAGAACGAGCAACAAATTATTGAGGCTTACTTATTCTCATCACATCAATTATATGCATACATTTTGTCATATTGTTGTATAGAGACGTGAACAATGTGATAGAAACTGAGGTTGTGAAGCAAAAGACAAAAAATCACGAAACATTTTAAAGTTATTTAAAGATTTAATTCTGTATTAAGTGCAATGCATCAATTTGTGAAACATATTTTGTATCATGCATCACATGAATTCATCAACCCCTAACAAACCTGAATACTTCACTACCTTAATTTAAAATGCTTGTTTTCCCCTTTATCCTTAAGGGTACTTAAATGAATTCTTCTCTTATTTTGTTAATACATCATCTAATTACTAAATCATCTTTGCAAATATAGCGTTACTGAAAGTAAAAAAATATTTAGATTTTTATAATTTTTTAATGAAACGTAAGGATGATTCTACAAAATGTTTTAGTTTTTAGGATTTACTTTAGGCTGTTATTTCTTAAAAAAAGGGAAAAGCTTATTTTTCAATATCTATACCTAACTCCAATGAAAAATAATTGAAGTATAAAGTGGTCGGTCTGATAAGACATAAATGCCTCTATTGGATGATGTAAGAGCGATGATGAGCCAATGGATTACAGGGTTCTAGTTAACGTAGACCTACTGTTATTGGGGTAAACAAGAATTGTCTGCCAGATACTAAGCTTTGGCAAAAGAATGATAAGGAAATACTAAGGCGGATGTAAGACTGAAGCAAGGGTGTAGTGATACATAGGGTAGTCACAAGTTATTGGTTAGGGTCGTTCAGCAGTGCCGTTTCAATATTCTTCTTAGTTGCGGTGAAGGCAGCAACCTAATCGTCAAAACTTGATCATGGATAAAGCAATTATTATACTACACGTTTATTGTGCAAGCAGATATCGGAACGATTTTGCGGTGAGGAAATATACGCTATTTCAAATAAAGTTTAATTCTCCTTGAGAGAGGCAACAGTTGACAATACATGGAACAGAATATCAGATGAGAACCATCCAAAGAATGAAGTTATAAAATAAAGCAATAACACGACTTTTCAATCACTCAGAATTTTCCATTCAAGTTTAAAACAAATAATATATCCTTTGCATGATTAAATTATAAGCCAGTCGATTGGATTTACATTGCAAGCATGCCATACAAACTAGAGCTGTATGTTCACAGTTTGTTCTAAAAGATAAACAGGTTGTTCTTGTATTTGAACATAAAGTAAAAGAATGAATGTATTTCCTCGCTTCGTAAAACAAATACTGCAAATATAGCAAAAAACAAGATTCATCAGTTTCTCGAATATTTATCTTTCTTTCCATCCATAAACGGAAAAACAATATTGTGCTTTGCCGGGTGGATGAAGTAATGGAAAAGGCAAGGAATATTTAAGTGATCTACATTCGTAATGTTTTAGTTAGAATTGGTATTTTCGAAACAGCTTTTTTACTCAAACAAATCTATTACTACCATTGAAATATAGAGTGATTTAAACACTTCTTATTCATGAAAGCCGTTCTATATAGTTTATTAAATTATGTTTTTATACAAAAAATTATAAAACCATTGCATTTTGAGACCTTTACCAGTCTCTGTATGGAATAGGCTGTGAAGAATTTATGTAGAATATTTGTACAGCGGATTAATAAATATGAAAGTAAGTATGTGATCTATGTGGGTAAAAGTTATTGTAACCTAAAATGTGAACATCCAAAAAAGGTATATGAACTGTAGACAATACTTAAATATACTTATGCTGTAAAACTGAAGTATCCTTTATTCTGTCAAAAGGATCCGTTTTTATTCGCGTAAGGAATACAAACGCATCTTCCCATCAGCAAATACAAACTCTACTGCAGATAAGAGACACTGCTGTCGCGATGTATTATTTTCTAATTGTTTCTCATTGCCAGGGATCGTCTTATTCTTTCCTTAGAAGTTCTTTTGTTTAATACCAACTATCACTCCTTATAAATCTCCTTAAGAGCATTTAACTACTAGTTCTTTATGAAAGAATAGAGAGAAAATAAAAAAACCTGCTGAAACGAATGTACACAATTTTTCCAATAATTCTCAGAGCCCGGGATCATTTTGTTCTTTCTTTAGCAGAGCATATCCCTAATTCCACTACCAATTCTTTATACATATCAATAAAAGAATATTCATTGTCTAACTTGTTATGACCCAATAGACACTAAATGCATACCTACTGACACGAAGGTACACATTTTCCCCAATTATTCTCCAGTGCCAGGGATCATTTTGATTGTTCCTTAGCAGTGCATATCATTAATTCCACCACCTATTACAAGGAGATTTTGTGTCTAGTTCTTTATGACACAATAGAGAGTAAATGCATACCTACTAACACGAAGGTACACATTATTCCTAAATATTCTCAGTGGCAAAGATCATTTTGTTATTTCCTTAGCGGTAACAAGGGTTTATCCACCTACCATTCTTTTTGCTTCTCCAATCAAAAAGATTACACGTTTAATTCATTAGTACCCTGGTAAAAAGTAGATCCTCCTCAGAGAAGAAATTCTCACTATATCTTATTCTGGGGAGTTTAATTTTCTACCTCAAATCTATCTATATTCACATTCAATTCCGACCCTCAGTAGATGATAGTTTTAGAGCTGGTTGCTCGCCATAAAACTACAAAAACAAAAACAGATATCTGGTTTCTAACCGATTAATGTGCTTCCTAATACATGCTTGCAAATAAAAGAAGATTTTGAGAATAAAAGTTGTGAATAATAATTGGGCATTACCAAAATAATACGTGATACTAATACATAATAACCGATTGATGTATAAATTGTTCTAGCTATTTCAGTTATTGAATGAGTTATTTTATGCCATGACAACAATAAAAACCATATTCCTTCCTATTTATTTACAATTGATAATTTAGCGTTTAATTAAAGAAAGTTTGTAATTTGCATTATCGTGTATTCTAATATTTCATATGGTTTTAGAACTCTTCAACGTAATGAGTCATTAATTTACAAAAAAATTCATTGTTCTAGACATGTATTGATGTATTTAATATTTAGAAAATAGCGTATAATTAAACAAAATCATACTTTATATAGACATAAAGAGTAATTAAGCTAGTGAGTGCAAGAGGTATAAACACTTTGTTGATGTGACACGGAAAACTGTGGAAAGGTTGTACATATATATGTATATAAATGTAATTACTTTTCTCACTTTAGAATGAACTGTAATAAAATAAAACGTTTAAATGAGACAGTTTGCAAAATGACGTGAGCAGGACATTACATCCAACTTTCGAAATAGATTTTATTTTTAATTATAGAAAGGAACAATTTGTTTCTCTCTTCCTCTACTTTTTCTTAGAATATAAATTTTCACCTTTTGCAAAGGGAATATTAAATTGCCTACGACTATTTCTATGCAATAGCCGTGCTCAATTTCTAGAAAGGGTTTCTATTATTTTAAAGAAGTGAACACACACATACCGCATAACTCTACAATAGCATCATTCAACATCACCAACCTATACACAAACATACCAGTCAAAGAAACAATAAACATACTCAAACAAATGTTAATAAAAAACACACCAGACAACACAACTAAAGATATAATAACACTAACACAAAAACAACCATTTCTCAGAATTACTTCACACACGACAAATACTACATATAACACAAAGGCTTACCCATCGGAGCATATTGTCAGAAAAATTCATACACAATTTAGAATAAAAACATATCATAAACAACAAAAACGTGTACAAAATAATATATTGGTACAGATTCGTAGATGACATCCTAATCCTATACAATGGCAACATACTATATAATAAACCCAGGTACTGCTAGGCATAAAACAAAATGATTCCTGATACTCAGAAATAATGGTGAAATGTGTACCTTCATGTCAGTAGTGACATATCTACTCTCTACTGCAGTTATCAAGAACCAGACGATAAATGTCCTTGTAAGGAGATGTATAACGAGTGATAGTTGGTATTAAACATAGGAACTGCTAAGGATAGATCAAAATGATTCCTGATATTGAGAAATAATGATGAAATATGTTCCTTCATGTCAGTAGTGACATATCTACTCTCTACTGCAGTCATCAAGAACCAGACGATAAATGTCCTTGTAAGGAGATGTATAACGAGTGATAGTTGATATTAAACATAGGAACTGCTAATGATAGAGCAAAATGATTCTTGATATTGAGAAATAATGGTGAAATGTGTACCTTCATGTCAGTAGTGACATATCTACTCTCTACTGCAGTCATCAAGAACCAGACGATAAATGTCCTTGTAAGGAGATGTCTAACGAGTGATAGTTGGTATTAAACATAAGAACTGCTAAAGATAGAACAAAATGACTCTTGATAATGAGAAATAATGGTGAAGTGTGTACCTTCATGTCAGTATTGACATATCTACTCTCTACTGCAGTCATCAAGAACCAGACGATAAATGTCCTTGTAAGGAGATGTATAACGAGTGATAGTTGGTATTAAACATTGGAACTGCTAAGGATAGAACAAAATGATTCTTGATATTGAGAAATAATGGTGAAATGTGTACCTTCATGTCAGTAGTAACATATCTACTCTTTACTGCATTCATCAAGAACCAGACGATAAATGTCTTTGTAAGGAGATATCTAACGAGTGATAGTTGGTATTAAACATAGGAACTGCTAAGGATAGAACAAAATGTTTCTTGATATTGAGAAATAATGGTGAAATGTGTACCTTCATGTCAGTAGTAACATATCTACTCTTTACTGCAGTCATCAAGAACCAGACGATAAATGTCTTTGTAAGGAGATATCTAACGAGTGATAGTTGGTATTAAACATAGGAACTGCTAAGGATAGAACAAAATGTTTCTTGATATTGAGAAATAATGGTGAAATGTGTACCTTCATGTCAGTAGTGACATATCTACTCTCTACTGCAGTCATCAAGAACCAGATGATAAATGTCTTTGTAAGGAGATGTCTAACGAGTGATAGTTGGTATTAAACATAGGAACTGCTAAGGATAGAACAAAATGATTCTTGATACTGAGAAATAATGGTGAAATGTGTACCTTCATGTCAGTAGTTACATATCTACTCTCTACTGCAGTCATCAAGAACCAGACGATAAATGTCTTTGTAAGGAGATGTCTAACGAGTGATAGTTGGTATTAAACATAGGAACTGCTAAGGATAGAACAAAATGATTCCTGATACTGAGAAATAATGGTGAAATGTGTACCTTCATGTCAGTAGTGACATATCTACTCTCTACTGCAGTCATCAAGAACCAGACGATAAATGTCCATGAAAGGAGATGTATAACGAGTGATAGTTGGTATTAAACATAGGAACTGCTAACGATAGAACAAAATGATTCCTGATACTGAGAAATAACGGTGAAATGTGTTCCATCATGTCAGTAGTGACATATCTACTCTCTACTGCAGTCATCAAGAACCAGACCATAAATGTCCTTGTAAGGAGATGTATAACGAGCGATAGTTGGTATTAATCATAGGAACTGCTAAGGATAGAACAAAATGATTCCTGATACTGAGAAATAATGGTGAAATGTGTACCTTCATGTCAGTAGTGACATATCTACTCTCTACTGCAGTCATCAAGAACCAGACGATTAATGTCCTTGTAAGGAGATGTATAACGAGTGATAGTTGGTATTAAACATAGGATATGCTAAGGATAGAACAAAAGGATTCTTGATACTGAGATATAATGGTGAAATGTGTACTTTCATGTCAGTAGTGACATATCTACTCTCTACTGCAGTCATCAAGAACCAGACGATAAATGTTCTTGTAAGGAGATGTCTAACGAGTGATAGTTGGTATTAAACATAGGAACTGCTAAGGATAGAACAAAATGTTTCTTGATGCGGAGAAATAATGGTGAAATGTGTACCTTCATGTCAGTAGTGACATATCTACTCTCTGCTGCAGTCATCAAGAACCAGACGATAAATGACCTTGTAAGGAGATGTATAACGAGTGATAGTTGGTATTAAACATAAGAACTGCTAAGGATAGAACAAAATGATTCTTGATACTGAGAAATAATGGTGAAATGTGTACCTTCATGTCAGTAGTGACATATCTACTCTCTACTGCAGTCATCAAGAACCAGACGATAAATGTCCTTGTAAGGAGATGTCTAAAGAGTGATAGTTGGTATTAAACATAGGAACTGCTAAGGATAGAACAAAATGATTCTTGATACTGAGAAATAATGGTGAAATGTGTACCTTCATGTCAGTAGTGACATATCTACTCTCTACTGCAGTCATCAAGAACCAGACGATAAATGTCCTTGTAAGGAGATGTCTAACGAGTGATAGTTGGTATTAAACATAGGAACTGCTAAGGATAGAACAAAATGATTCTTGATGCGGAGAAATAATGGTGAAATGTGTACCTTCATGTCAGTAGTGACATATCTACTCTCTGCTGCAGTCATCAAGAACCAGACGATAAATGTCCTTGTGAGGAGATGTATAACGAGTGATAGTTGGTATTAAACATAGGAACTGCTAAGGATAGAACAAAATGATTCCTGATACTGAGAAATAATGGTGAAATGTGTACCTTCATGTCAGTAGTGACATATCTACTCTCTACTTCAGTCATCAAGAACCAGACGATAAATGTCCTTGAAAGGAGATGTATAACGAGTGATAGTTGGTATTAAACATAGGAACTGCTAACGATAGAACAAAATGATTCCTGATACTGAGAAATAATGGTGAAATCTGTTCCTTCATGTCAGTAGTGACGTATCTACTCTCTAGTGCAGTCATCAAGAACAAGACAATAAATGTCCTTGTAAGGAGATGTATAACGAGTGATAGTTGGTATTAAACATAGGAATTGCTAAGGATAGAACAAAATGATTCTTGATACTGAGAAATAATGGTGAAATATGTACCTTCATGTCAGTAGTGACATATCTACTCTGTACTGCAATCATCAAGAACCAGACGATAAATGTCCTTGTAAGGAGATGTATAAAGAGTGATAGTTGGTATTAAACATAGGAACTGCTGAGGATAGAACAAAATTATTCTTGATACTGAGAAATAATGGTGAAATGTGTACCTTCATGTCAGTAGTGACATATCTACTCTCTACTGCAGTCATCAAGGACCAGACGATAAATGTCCTTGTAAGGAGATGTATAACGAGTGATAGTTGGTATTAAACACAGGAACTGCTAAGGATAGAACAAAATGAATCCTGATACTGAGAAATAATGGTGAAATGTGTTCCTTCATGTCAGTAGTGACATATCTACTCTCTACTGCAGTCATCAAGAACCAGACGATAAATGTCCTTGTAAGGAGATGTCTAACGAGTGATAGTTGGTATTAAACACAGGAACTGCTAAGGATAGAACAAAATGATTCTTGATATTGAGAAATAATGGTGAAATGTGTACCTTCATGTCAGTAGTGACATATCTACTCTCTACTGCAGTCATCAAGGACCAGACGAAAAATGTCCTTGTAAGGAGATGTATAACGAGTGATAGTTGGTATTAAACACAGGAACTGCTAAGGATAGAACAAAATGAATCCTGATACTGAGAAATAATGGTGAAATGTGTTCCTTCATGTCAGTAGTGACATATCTACTCTCTACTGCAGTCATCAAGAACCAGACGATAAATGTCCTTGAAAGGAGATGTATAACGAGTGATAGTTGGTATTAAACATAGGAACTGCTAACGATAGAACAAAATGATTCCTGATACTGAGAAATAACGTAGAAATGTGTTCCCTCATGTCAGTAGTGGCATATCTACTGTCTACTGCAGTCATTTAGAACCAGACCATAAATGTCCTTGTAAGGAGATGTATAACGAGCGATAGTTGGTATTAAACATAGGAACTGCTAAGGATAGAACAAAATGATTCCTGAAACTGAGAAATAATGGTAAAATGTGTACCTTCATGTCAGTAGTGACATATCTACTCTCTACTGCAGTCATCAAGAACCAGACGATAAATGTCCTTGAAAGGAGATGTATAACGAGTGATAGTTGGTATTAAACATAGGAACTGCTAAGGATAGAACAAAATGATTCCTGATACTGAGAAATCATGGTGAAATGTGTACCTTCATGTCAGTAGTTACATATCTACTCTCTACTGCAGTCAACAAGAACCAGACGATAAATGTCCTTGAAAGGAGATGTATAACGAGTGATAGTTGGTATTAAACATAGGAACTGCTAACGATAGAACAAAATGATTCCTGATACTGAGAAATAACGGTGAAATGTGTTCCCCCATGTCAGTAGTGACATATCTACTCTCTACTGCTGTCATCAAGAACCAGACGATAACTGTCCTTGTAAGGAGATGTATAACGAGTGATAGTTGGTATTAAACATAGGAACTGCTAAGGATAGAACAAAATGATTCCTGATACTGAGAAATAATGGTGAAATGTGTACCTTCATGTCAGTAGTGACATATCTACTCTCTACTGCAGTCATCCAGAACCAGACGATAAATGTCCTTGTAAGGAGATGTATAACGAGTGATAGTTGGTATTAAACATAGGATCTGCTAAGGATAGAACAAAATGATTCTTGATACTGAGAAATAATGGTGAAATGTGTACTTTCATGTCAGTAGTGACATATCTACTCTCTGCTGCAGTCATCAAGAACCAGACGATAAATGTCCTTGTAAGGAGATGTATAACGTGTGATAGTTGGTATTAAACATAGGAACTGCTAACGATAGAACAAAATGATTCCTGATACTGAGAAATAATGGTGAAATGTGTTCCTTCATGTCAGTAGTGACATATCTACTCTCTACTGCAGTCATCAAGAACCAGACCATAAATGTCCTTGTAAGGAGATGTATAACGAGCGATAGTTGGTATTAAACATAGGAACTGCTAAGGATAGAACAAAATGATACCTGATACTGAGAAATAATGGTGAAATGTGTACCTTCATGTCAGTAGTGACATATCTACTCTCTACTGCAGTCATCAAAACCAGACGATAAATGTCCTTGAAAGGAGATGTATGACGAGTGATAGTTGGTATTAAACATAGGAACTGCTAAGGATAGAACAAAATGATTCTTGATACTGAGAAATAATAGTGAAATGTGTACCTTCATGTCAGTAGTGACATATCTACTGTCTACTGCAATCATCAAGAGCCAGACGATAAATGTCCTAGTAAGGAGATGTATAACGAGTGATAGTTGGTATTAAACATAGTAACTGCTAAGGATAGAACAAAATGAATACTGATACTGAGAAATAATTGTGAAATGTGTACCTTCATGTCAGTTGTGACATATTTACTCTCCACTGCAGTCATCAAGAACCAGACGATAAATGTCCTTGTAAGGAGATGTATAACGAGCGATAGTTTTTATTAAACATAGGAACTGCTAAGGATAGAACAAAATGATTCCTGATACTGAGAAATAATGGTGAAATGTGTACCTTCATGTCAGTAGTGACATATCTACTCTCTACTGCAGTCATCAAGAACCAGACGATAAATGTCCTTGAAAGGAGATGTATAACAAGTGATAGTTGGTATTAAACATAGGAACTGCTAAGGATAGAACAAAATGATTCTTGATACTGAGAAATAATGGTGAAATGTGTAACTTCATGTCAGTAGTGACATATCTACTCTCTACTGCAATCATCAAGAACCAGACGATAAATGTCCATTGTAAGGAGATGTATAACGAGTGATAGTTGGTATTAAACATAGGAACTGCTAAGGATAGAACAAAATGATTCTTGATACTGAGAAATAATGGTGAAATGTGTACCTTCATGTCAGTAGTGACATATCTACTCTCTACTGCAGTCATCAAGAACCAGACGATAAATGTCCTTGTGAGGAGATGTATCACAAGTGATAGTTGGTATTAAACATAGGAACTTCTAAGGATAGAACAAAATGATTCCTGATACTGAGAAATAATGGTGAAATGTGTTCCTTCATGCCAGTAGTGACATATCTACTCTCTACTGCAGTCATCAAGAACCAGTCGCTACATGTCCTTGAAAGGAGATGTATAACAAGTGATAGTTGGTATTAAACATAGGAACTGCTAAGGATTGAACAAAATGATTCCTGATACTGAGAAATAATGGTGAAATGTGTTCCTTCATGTCAGTAGTGACATATCTACTCTCTACTGCAATCATCAAGAACCAGACGATAAACGTCTTTGTAAGGAGATGTATAACGAGTGATAGTTGGTATTAAACATAGGAACTGCTAAGGATAGAACAAAATGATTCCTGATACTGAGATATAATGGTGAAATGTGTACTTTCATGTCAGTAGTGACATATCTACTCTCTACTGCAGTCATCAAGAACCAGACGATAAATGTTCTTGTAAGGAGATGTCTAACGAGTGATAGTTGGTATTAAACATAGGAACTGCTAAGGATAGAACAAAATGTTTCTTGATGCGGAGAAATAATGGTGAAATGTGTACCTTCATGTCAGTAGTGACATATCTACTCTCTGCTGCAGTCATCAAGAACCAGACGATAAATGACCTTGTAAGGAGATGTATAACGAGTGATAGTTGGTATTAAACATAAGAACTGCTAAGGATAGAACAAAATGATTCTTGATACTGAGAAATAATGGTGAAATGTGTACCTTCATGTCAGTAGTGACATATCTACTCTCTACTGCAGTCATCAAGAACCAGACGATAAATGTCCTTGTAAGGAGATGTCTAAAGAGTGATAGTTGGTATTAAACATAGGAACTGCTAAGGATAGAACAAAATGATTCTTGATACTGAGAAATAATGGTGAAATGTGTACCTTCATGTCAGTAGTGACATATCTACTCTCTACTGCAGTCATCAAGAACCAGACGATAAATGTCCTTGTAAGGAGATGTCTAACGAGTGATAGTTGGTATTAAACATAGGAACTGCTAAGGATAGAACAAAATGATTCTTGATGCGGAGAAATAATGGTGAAATGTGTACCTTCATGTCAGTAGTGACATATCTACTCTCTGCTGCAGTCATCAAGAACCAGACGATAAATGTCCTTGTGAGGAGATGTATAACGAGTGATAGTTGGTATTAAACATAGGAACTGCTAAGGATAGAACAAAATGATTCTTGATACTGAGAAATAATGGTGAAATGTGTACCTTCATGTCAGTAGTGACATATCTACTCTCTACTTCAGTCATCAAGAACCAACGATAAATGTCCTTGAAAGGAGATGTATAACGAGTGATAGTTGGTATTAAACATAGGAACTGCTAACGATAGAACAAAATGATTCCTGATACTGAGAAATAATGGTGAAATCTGTTCCTTCATGTCAGTAGTGACGTATCTACTCTCTAGTGCAGTCATCAAGAACAAGACAATAAATGTCCTTGTAAGGAGATGTATAACGAGTGATAGTTGGTATTAAACATAGGAATTGCTAAGGATAGAACAAAATGATTCTTGATACTGAGAAATAATGGTGAAATATGTACCTTCATGTCAGTAGTGACATATCTACTCTGTACTGCAATCATCAAGAACCAGACGATAAATGTCCTTGTAAGGAGATGTATAAAGAGTGATAGTTGGTATTAAACATAGGAACTGCTGAGGATAGAACAAAATTATTCTTGATACTGAGAAATAATGGTGAAATGTGTACCTTCATGTCAGTAGTGACATATCTACTCTCTACTGCAGTCATCAAGGACCAGACGATAAATGTCCTTGTAAGGAGATGTATAACGAGTGATAGTTGGTATTAAACACAGGAACTGCTAAGGATAGAACAAAATGAATCCTGATACTGAGAAATAATGGTGAAATGTGTTCCTTCATGTCAGTAGTGACATATCTACTCTCTACTGCAGTCATCAAGAACCAGACGATAAATGTCCTTGTAAGGAGATGTCTAACGAGTGATAGTTGGTATTAAACACAGGAACTGCTAAGGATAGAACAAAATGATTCTTGATATTGAGAAATAATGGTGAAATGTGTACCTTCATGTCAGTAGTGACATATCTACTCTCTACTGCAGTCATCAAGGACCAGACGAAAAATGTCCTTGTAAGGAGATGTATAACGAGTGATAGTTGGTATTAAACACAGGAACTGCTAAGGATAGAACAAAATGAATCCTGATACTGAGAAATAATGGTGAAATGTGTTCCTTCATGTCAGTAGTGACATATCTACTCTCTACTGCAGTCATCAAGAACCAGACGATAAATGTCCTTGAAAGGAGATGTATAACGAGTGATAGTTGGTATTAAACATAGGAACTGCTAACGATAGAACAAAATGATTCCTGATACTGAGAAATAACGTAGAAATGTGTTCCCTCATGTCAGTAGTGGCATATCTACTGTCTACTGCAGGCATTTAGAACCAGACCATAAATGTCCTTGTAAGGAGATGTATAACGAGCGATAGTTGGTATTAAACATAGGAACTGCTAAGGATAGAACAAAATGATTCCTGAAACTGAGAAATAATGGTAAAATGTGTACCTTCATGTCAGTAGTGACATATCTACTCTCTACTGCAGTCATCAAGAACCAGACGATAAATGTCCTTGAAAGGAGATGTATAACGAGTGATAGTTGGTATTAAACATAGGAACTGCTAAGGATAGAACAAAATGATTCCTGATACTGAGAAATCATGGTGAAATGTGTACCTTCATGTCAGTAGTTACATATCTACTCTCTACTGCAGTCAACAAGAACCAGACGATAAATGTCCTTGAAAGGAGATGTATAACGAGTGATAGTTGGTATTAAACATAGGAACTGCTAACGATAGAACAAAATGATTCCTGATACTGAGAAATAACGGTGAAATGTGTTCCCCCATGTCAGTAGTGACATATATACTCTCTACTGCTGTCATCAAGAACCAGACGATAAATGTCCTTGTAAGGAGATGTATAACGAGTGATAGTTGGTATTAAACATAGGAACTGCTAAGGATAGAACAAAATGATTCCTGATACTGAGAAATAATGGTGAAATGTGTACCTTCATGTCAGTAGTGACATATCTACTCTCTACTGCAGTCATCCAGAACCAGACGATAAATGTCCTTGTAAGGAGATGTATAACGAGTGATAGTTGGTATTAAACATAGGATCTGCTAAGGATAGAACAAAATGTTTCTTGATACTGAGAAATAATGGTGAAATGTGTACTTTCATGTCAGTAGTGACATATCTACTCTCTGCTGCAGTCATCAAGAACCAGACGATAAATGTCCTTGTAAGGAGATGTATAACGTGTGATAGTTGGTATTAAACATAGGAACTGCTAACGATAGAACAAAATGATTCCTGATACTGAGAAATAATGGTGAAATGTGTTCCTTCATGTCAGTAGTGACATATCTACTCTCTACTGCAGTCATCAAGAACCAGACCATAAATGTCCTTGTAAGGAGATGTATAACGAGCGATAGTTGGTATTAAACATAGGAACTGCTAAGGATAGAACTAAATGATACCTGATACTGAGAAATAATGGTGAAATGTGTACCTTCATGTCAGTAGTGACATATCTACTCTCTACTGCAGTCATCAAAACCAGACGATAAATGTCCTTGAAAGGAGATGTATGACGAGTGATAGTTGGTATTAAACATAGGAACTGCTAAGGATAGAACAAAATGATTCTTGATACTGAGAAATAATAGTGAAATGTGTACCTTCATGTCAGTAGTGACATATCTACTGTCTACTGCAATCATCAAGAGCCAGACGATAAATGTCCTAGTAAGGAGATGTATAACGAGTGATAGTTGGTATTAAACATAGTAACTGCTAAGGATAGAACAAAATGAATACTGATACTGAGAAATAATTGTGAAATGTGTACCTTCATGTCAGTTGTGACATATTTACTCTCCACTGCAGTCATCAAGAACCAGACGATAAATGTCCTTGTAAGGAGATGTATAACGAGCGATAGTTTTTATTAAACATAGGAACTGCTAAGGATAGAACAAAATGATTCCTGATACTGAGAAATAATGGTGAAATGTGTACCTTCATGTCAGTAGTGACATATCTACTCTCTACTGCAGTCATCAAGAACCAGACGATAAATGTCCTTGAAAGGAGATGTATAACAAGTGATAGTTGGTATTAAACATAGGAACTGCTAAGGATAGAACAAAATGATTCTTGATACTGAGAAATAATGGTGAAATGTGTAACTTCATGTCAGTAGTGACATATCTACTCTCTACTGCAATCATCAAGAACCAGACGATAAATGTCCATTGTAAGGAGATGTATAACGAGTGATAGTTGGTATTAAACATAGGAACTGCTAAGGATAGAACAAAATGATTCTTGATACTGAGAAATAATGGTGAAATGTGTACCTTCATGTCAGTAGTGACATATCTACTCTCTACTGCAGTCATCAAGAACCAGACGATAAATGTCCTTGTGAGGAGATGTATCACAAGTGATAGTTGGTATTAAACATAGGAACTTCTAAGGATAGAACAAAATGATTCCTGATACTGAGAAATAATGGTGAAATGTGTTCCTTCATGCCAGTAGTGACATATCTACTCTCTACTGCAGTCATCAAGAACCAGTCGCTACATGTCCTTGAAAGGAGATGTATAACAAGTGATAGTTGGTATTAAACATAGGAACTGCTAAGGATTGAACAAAATGATTCCTGATACTGAGAAATAATGGTGAAATGTGTTCCTTCATGTCAGTAGTGACATATCTACTCTCTACTGCAATCATCAAGAACCAGACGATAAACGTCTTTGTAAGGAGATGTATAACGAGTGATAGTTGGTATTAAACATAGGAACTGCTAAGGATAGAACAAAATGATTCCTGATACTCAGAAATAATGGTGAAATGTGTTCCTTCATGTCAGTAGTGACATATCTACTCTCTACTGCAATCATCAAGAACCAGACGATAAATGTCCTTGTAAGGAGATGTATAACGAGTGATAGTTGGTATTAAACATAGGAACTGCTAAGGATAGAACAAAATTATTCTTGATACTGAGAAATGATGGTGAATTGTGTACCTTCATGTCAGTAGTGACATATCTACTCTCTACTGCAGTCATCAAGAACCAGACGATAAATGTCCTTGTACGGAGATGTATAACGAGTGATAGTAGGTATTAAACACAGGAACTGCTAAGGATAGAACAAAATGAATCCTGATACTGAGAAATAATGGTGAAATGTGTTCCTTCATGTCAGTAGTGACATATCTACTCTCTACTGCAGTCATCAAGAACCAGACGATAAATGTCCTTGTAAGGAGATGTATAACGAGTGATAGTTGGTATTAAACATAGGAACTGCTAAGGATAGAACAAAGTGATTCCTGATACTGAGAAATAATGGTGAAATGTGTACCTTCATGTCAGTAGTGACATATCTACTCTCTACTGCAGTCATCAAGAACCAGACGATAAATGTCCTTGTAAGGAGATGTCTAACGAGTGATAGTTGGTATTAAACATAGGAACTGCTAAGGATAGAACAAAATGATTCCTGATATTCAGAAATAATGGTGAAATGTGTACCTTCATGTCAGTAGTGACATATCTACTCTCTACTGCAGTCATCAAGAACCAGACGATAAATGTCCTTTAAAGGAGATGTATAACGAGTGATAGTTGGTATTAAACATAGGAACTGCTAACGATAGAACTAAATGATTCCTGATACTGAGAAATAACGTCGAAATGTGTTCCCTCATGTCAGTAGTGACATATCTACTGTCTACTGCAGTCATCAAGAACCAGACCATAAATGTCCTTGTAAGGAGATGTATAACGAGCGATAGTTGGTATTAAACATAGGAACTGCTAAGGATAGAACAAAATGATTCCTGATACTGAGAAATAACGGTGAAATGTGTTCCCCCATGTCAGTAGTGACATATCTACTATCTACTGCTGTCATCAAGAACCAGACGATAAATGTCCTTGTAAGGAGATGTATAACGAGCGATAGTTGGTATTAAACATAGGAACTGCTAAGGATAGAACAAAATGATTCCTGATACTGAGAAATAATGGTGAAATGTGTTCCTTCATGTCAGTAGTGACATATCTACTCTCTACTGCAGTCATCAAGAACCAGACGATAAATGTCTTTGTAAGGAGATGTATAACGAGTGATAGTTGGTATTAAACATATGAACTGCTAAGGATAGAACAAAATGATTCCTGATACTGAGAAATAATGGTGAAATGTGTACCTTCATGTCAGTAGTGACATATCTACTCTCTACTGCAGTCATCAAGAACCAGACGATAAATGTCCTTGTAAGGAGATGTATAACGAGTGATAGTTGGTATTAAACATAGGATCTGCAAAGGATAGAACAAAATGATTCTTGATACTGAGAAATAATGGTGAAATGTGTACTTTCATGTCAGTAGTAACATATCTACTCTCTACTACAGTCATCAAGAACCAGACAATAAATGTCCTTGTAAGGAGATGTATACCGAGTGATAGTTGGTATTAAACATAGGAACTGCTAAGGATAGAACAAAATGATTCTTGATGCTGAGAAATAATGGTGAAATGTGTACCTTCAAGTCAGTAGTTACATACCTACTCTGTACTGCAATCATCAAGAACCAGACGATAAATGTCCTTGTAAGGAGATGTATAAAGAGTGATAGTTGGTATTAAACATAGGAACTGCTGAGGATAGAACAAAATTATTCTTGATACTGAGAAATAATGGTGAAATGTGTACCTTCATGTCAGTAGTGACATATCTACTCTCTACTGCAGTCATCAAGGACCAGACGATAAATGTCCTTGTAAGGAGATGTATAACGAGTGATAGTTGGTATTAAACACAGGAACTGCTAAGGATAGAACAAAATGAATCCTGATACTGAGAAATAATGGTGAAATGTGTACCTTCATGTCAGTAGTGACATATCTACTCTCTACTGCAGTCATCAAGAACCAGACGATAAATGTCCTTGAAAGGAGATGTATAACGAGTGATAGTTGGTATTAAACATAGGAACTGCTAAGGATAGGACAAAATGATTCTTGATACTGAGAAATAATGGTGAAATGTGTACCTTCATGTCAGTAGTGACATATCTACTGTCTACTGCAATCATCAAGAACCAGACGATAAATGTCCTTGTAAGGAGATGTATAACGAGTGATAGTTGGTATTAAACACAGGAACTGCTAAGGATGGAACAAAATGAATCCTGATACTGAGAAATAATGGTGAAATGTGTTCCTTCATGTCAGTAGTGACATATCTACTCTCTACTGCAGTCATCACGAACCAGACGATAAATGTCTTTGTAAGGAGATGTATAACGAGTGATAGTTGGTATTAAACATAGGAACTGCTAAGGATAGAACAAAATGATTCCTGATACTGAGAAATAATGGTGAAATGTGTACCTTCATGTCAGTAGTGACATATCTACTCTCTACTGCAGTCATCAAGAACCAGACGATAAATGACCATGTAAGGAGATGTATAACGAGTGATAGTTGGTATTAAACATAGGAACTGCTAAGGATTGAAGAAAATGATTCCTGATACTGAGAAATAATGGTGGAATGTGTTCCTTCATGTCAGTAGTGACATATCTACTCTCTACTGCAATCATCAAGAACCAGACGATAAACGTCTTTGTAAGGAGATGTATAACGAGTGATAGTTGGTATTAAACATAGGAACTGCTAAGGATAGAACAAAATGATTCCTGATACTCAGAAATAATGGTGAAATGTGTTCCTTCATGTCAGTAGTGACATATCTACTCTCTACTGCAATCATCAAGAACCAGACGATAAATGTCCTTGTAAGGAGATGTATAACGAGTGATAGTTGGTATTAAACATAGGAACTGCTAAGGATAGAACAAAATTATTCTTGATACTGAGAAATGATGGTGAATTGTGTACCTTCATGTCAGTAGTGACATATCTACTCTCTACTGCAGTCATCAAGAACCAGACGATAAATGTCCTTGTAAGGAGATGTATAACGAGTGATAGTTGGTATTAAACACAGGAACTGCTAAGGATAGAACAAAATGAATCCTGATACTGAGAAATAATGGTGAAATGTGTTCCTTCATGTCAGTAGTGACATATCTACTCTCTACTGCAGTCATCAAGAACCAGACGATAAATGTCCTTGTAAGGAGATGTATAACGAGTGATAGTTGGTATTAAACATAGGAACTGCTAAGGATAGAACAAAGTGATTCCTGATACTGAGAAATAATGGTGAAATGTGTACCTTCATGTCAGTAGTGACATATCTACTCTCTACTGCAGTCATCAAGAACCAGACGATAAATGTCCTTGTAAGGAGATGTCTAACGAGTGATAGTTGGTATTAAACATAGGAACTGCTAAGGATAGAACAAAATGATTCCTGATATTCAGAAATAATGGTGAAATGTGTACCTCCATGTCAGTAGTGACATATCTACTCTCTACTGCAGTCATCAAGAACCAGACGATAAATGTCCTTTAAAGGAGATGTATAACGAGTGATAGTTGGTATTAAACATAGGAACTGCTAACGATAGAACAAAATGATTCCTGATACTGAGAAATAACGTCGAAATGTGTTCCCTCATGTCAGTAGTGACATATCTACTGTCTACTGCAGTCATCAAGAACCAGACCATAAATGTCCTTGTAAGGAGATGTATAACGAGCGATAGTTGGTATTAAACATAGGAACTGCTAAGGATAGAACAAAATGATTCCTGAAACTGAGAAATAATGGTGAAATGTGTACCTTCATGTCAGTAGTTACATATCTACTCTCTACTGCAGTCAACAAGAACCAGACGATAAATGTGCTTGTAAGGAGATGTATAACGAGCGATAGTTGGTATTAAACATAGGAACTGCTAAGGATACAACAAAATGATTCCTGATACTGAGAAATAATGGTGAAATGTGTTCCTTCATGTCAGTAGTGACATATCTACTCTCTACTGCAGTCATCAAGAACCAGACGATAACTGTCTTTGTAAGGAGATGTATAACGAGTGATAGTTGGTATTAAACATAGGAACTGCTAAGGATAGAACAAAATGATTCCTGATACTGTGAAATAATGGTGAAATGTGTACCTTCATGTCAGTAGTGACATATCTACTCTCTACTGCAGTCATCAAGAACCAGACGATAAATGTCCTTGTAAGGAGATGTATAACGAGTGATAGTTGGTATTAAACATAGGATCTGCAAAGGATAGAACAAAATGATTCTTGATACTGAGAAATAATGGTGAAATGTGTACTTTCATGTCAGTAGTAACATATCTACTCTCTACTGCAGTCATCAAGAACCAGACAATAAATGTCCTTGTAAGGAGATGTATACCGAGTGATAGTTGGTATTAAACATAGGAACTGCTAAGGATAGAACAAAATGATTCTTGATGCTGAGAAATAATGGTGAAATGTGTACCTTCATGTCAGTAGTTACATACCTACTCTCTGCTGCAGTCATCAAGAACCAGAGGATAAATGTCCTTGTAAGGAGATGTATAACGAGTGATAGTTGGTATTAAACATAGGAACTGCTAACGATAGAACAAAATGATTCCTGATACTGTGAAATAATGGTGAAATGTGTTCCTTCATGTCAGTAGTGACATATCTACTCTCTACTGCAGTCATCAAGAACCAGACCATAAAAGTCCTTGTAAGGAGATGTATAACGAGCGATAGTTGGTATTAAACATAGGAACTGCTAAGGATAGAACAAAATGATTCCTGATACTGAGAAATAATGGTGAAATGTGTACCTTCATGTCAGTAGTGACATATCTACTCTCTACTGCAGTCATCAAGAACCAGACGATAAATGTCCTTGAAAGGAGATGTATAACGAGTGATAGTTGGTATTAAACATAGGAACTGCTAAGGATAGAACAAAATGATTCTTGATACTGAGAAATAATGGTGAAATGTGTACCTTCATGTCAGTAGTGACATATCTACTGTCTACTGCAATCATCAAGAACCAGACGATAAATGTCCTTGTAAGGAGATGTATAACGAGTGATAGTTGGTATTAAACACAGGAACTGCTAAGGATAGAACAAAATGAATCCTGATACTGAGAAATAATGGTGAAATGTGTTCCTTCATGTCAGTAGTGACATATCTACTCTCTACTGCAGTCATCACGAACCAGACGATAAATGTCTTTGTAAGGAGATGTATAACGAGTGATAGTTGGTATTAAACATAGGAACTGCTAAGGATAGAACAAAATGATTCCTGATACTGAGAAATAATGGTGAAATGTGTACCTTCATGTCAGTAGTGACATATCTACTTTCTACTGCAGTCATCAAGAACCAGACGATAAATGACCATGTAAGGAGATGTATAACGAGTGATAGTTGGTATTAAACATAGGATCTGCTAAGGATAGAACAAAATGATTCTTGATACTGAGAAATAATGGTGAAATGTGTACTTTCATGTCAGTAGTGACATATCTACTCTCTACTGCAGTCATCAAGAACCAGACGATATATGTCCTTGTAAGGAGATGTATAACGAAAGATAGTTGGCATTAAACATAGGAACTGCTAAGGATAGAACAAAATGAATCCTGATACTGAGAAATAATGGTGAAATGTATACCTTCATGTCAGTAGTGACATATCTACTCTCCACTGCAGTCATCAAGAACCAGACGATAAATGTCCTTGTAAGGAGATGTATAACGAGCGATAGGTGGTATTAAACATAGGAACTGCTAAGGATAGAACAAAATGATTCCTGATATTCAGAAATAATGGTGAAATGTGTACCTTCATGTCAGTAGTGACATATCTACTCTCTACTGCAGTCATCAAGAACCAGACGATAAATGTCCTTGAAAGGAGATGTATAACGAGTGATAGTTGGCATTAAACATAGGAACTGCTAAGGATAGAACAAAATGAATCCTGATACTGAGAAATAATGGTGAAATGTATACCTTCATGTCAGTAGTGACATATCTACTCTCCACTGCAGTCATCAAGAACCAGACGATAAATGTCCTTGTAAGGAGATGTATAACGAGCGATAGGTGGTATTAAACATAGGAACTGCTAAGGATAGAACAAAATGATTCCTGATACTCAGAAATAATGGTGAAATGTGTACCTTCATGTCAGTAGTGACATATCTACTCTCTACTGCAGTCATCAAGAACCAGACGATAAATGTCCTTGAAAGGAGATGTATAACGAGTGATAGTTGGTATTAAACATAGGAACTGCTAAGGATAGAACAAAATGATTCTTGATACTGAGAAATAATGGTGAAATGTGTACCTTCATGTCAGTAGTGACATATCTACTCTCTATTGCAGTCATCAAGAACCAGACGATAAATGTCCTTGTGAGGAGATGTATAACCAGTGATAGTTGGTATTAAACATAGGAACTGCTAAGGATAGAACAAAATGATTCTTGATACTGAGAAATAATGGTGAAATGTGTACCTTCATGTCAGTAGTGACATATCTACTGTCTACTGCAATCATCAAGAACCAGACGATAAATGTCCTTGTAAGGAGATGTATAACGAGTGATAGTTGGTGTTAAACACAGGAACTGCTAAGGATAGAACAAAATGAATCCTGATACTGAGAAATAATGGTGAAATGTGTTCCTTCATGTCAGTAGTGACATATCTACTCTCTACTGCAGTCATCACGAACCAGACGATAAATGTCTTTGTAAGGAGATGTATAACGAGTGATAGTTGGTATTAAACATAGGAACTGCTAAGGATAGAACAAAATGATTCCTGATACTGAGAAATAATGGTGAAATGTGTACCTTCATGTCAGTAGTGACATATCTACTCTCTACTGCAGTCATCAAGAACCAGACGGTAAATGACCATGTAAGGAGATGTATAACGAGTGATAGTTGGTATTAAACATAGGATCTGCTAAGGATAGAACAAAATGATTCTTGATACTGAGAAATAATGGTGAAATGTGTACTTTCATGTCAGTAGTGACATAACTACTCTCTACTGCAGTCATCAAGAACCAGACGATATATGTCCTAGTAAGGAGATGTATAACGAGTGATAGTTGGTATTAAACATAGGAACTGCTAAGGATAGAACAAAATGATTCCTGATACTGAGAAATAATGGTGAAATGTGTACCTTCATGTCAGTAGTGACATATCTACTCTCCACTGCAGTCATCAAGAACCAGACGATAAATGTCCTTGTAAGGAGATGTATAACGAGCGATAGGTGGTATTAAACAAAGGAACTGCTAAGGATAGAACAAAATGATTCCTGATACTGAGAAATAATGGTGAAATGTGTACCTTCATGTCAGTAGTGACATATCTACTCTCTACTGCAGTCATCAAGAACCAGACGATAAATGTCCTTGAAAGGAGATGTATAACGAGTGATAGTTGGTATTAAACATAGGAACTGCTAAGGATAGAACAAAATGATCCTTGATACTGAGAAATAATGGTGAAATGTGTACCTTCATGTCAGTAGTGACATATCTACTCTCTATTGCAATCATCAAGAACCAGACGATAAATGTCCATTGTAAGGAGATGTATAACGAGTGATAGTTGGTATTAAACATAGGAACTGCTAAGGATAGAACAAAATGATTCTTGATACTGAGAAATAATGGTGAAATGTGTACCTTCATGTCAGTAGTGACATATCTACTCTTTACTGCAGTCATCAAGAACCAGTCGATAAATGTCCTTGAAAGGAGATGTATAACAAGTGATAGTTGGTATTAAACATAGGAACTGCTAAGGATTAAACAAAATGATTCCTGATACTGAGAAATAATGGTGAAATGTGTTCCTTCATGTCAGTAGTGACATATCTACTCTCTACTGCAGTCATCAAGAACCAGACCATAAATGTCATTGTAAGGAGATGTATAACGAGTGATAGTTGGTATTAAACACAGGAACTGCTAAGGATAGAACAAAATGATTCCTGATACTGAGAAATAATGGTGAAATGTGTACCTTCATGTCAGTAGTGACATATCTACTCTCTACTGCAGTCATCAAGAACCAGACGATAAATGTCCTTGTAAGGAGATGTATAACGAGTGATAGTTGGTATTAAACATAGGATCTGCAAAGGATAGAACAAAATGATTCTTGATACTGAGAAATAATGGTGAAATGTGTACTTTCATGTCAGTAGTAACATATCTACTCTCTACTGCAGTCATCAAGAACCAGACAATAAATGTCCTTGTAAGGAGATGTATACCGAGTGATAGTTGGTATTAAACATAGGAACTGCTAAGGATAGAACAAAATGATTCTTGATGCTGAGAAATAATGGTGAAATGTGTACCTTCATGTCAGTAGTTACATACCTACTCTCTGCTGCAGTCATCAAGAACCAGAGGATAAATGTCCTTGTAAGGAGATGTATAACGAGTGATAGTTGGTATTAAACATAGGAACTGCTAACGATAGAACAAAATGATTCCTGATACTGTGAAATAATGGTGAAATGTGTTCCTTCATGTCAGTAGTGACATATCTACTCTCTACTGCAGTCATCAAGAACCAGACGATAAATGACCATGTAAGGAGATGTATAACGAGCGATAGTTGGTATTAAACATAGGAACTGCTAAGGATTGAACAAAATGATTCCTGATACTGAGAAATAATGGTGAAATGTGTACCTTCATGTCAGTAGTGACATATCTACTCTCTACTGCAGTCATCAAGAACCAGACGATAAATGTCCTTGAAAGGAGATGTATAACGAGTGATAGTTGGTATTAAACATAGGAACTGCTAAGGATAGAACAAAATGATTCTTGATACTGAGAAATAATGGTGAAATGTGTACCTTCATGTCAGTAGTGACATATCTACTGCCTACTGCAATCATCAAGAACCAGACGATAAATGTCCTTGTAAGGAGATGTATAACTAGTGATAGTTGGTATTAAACACAGGAACTGCTAAGGATAGAACAAAATGAATCCTGATACTGAGAAATAATGGTGAAATGTGTTCCTTCATGTCAGTAGTGACATATCTACTCTCTACTGCAGTCATCACGAACCAGACGATAAATGTCTTTGTAAGGAGATGTATAACGAGTGATAGTTGGTATTAAACATAGGAACTGCTAAGGATAGAACAAAATGATTCCTGATACTGAGAAATAATGGTGAAATGTGTACCTTCATGTCAGTAGTGACATATCTACTCTCTACTGCAGTCATCAAGAACCAGACGATAAATGACCATGTAAGGAGATGTATAACGAGTGATAGTTGGTATTAAACATAGGATCTGCTAAGGATAGAACAAAATGATTCTTGATACTGAGAAATAATGGTGAAATGTGTACTTTCATGTCAGTAGTGACATATCTACTCTCTACTGCAGTCATCAAGAACCAGACGATAAATGACCTTGTAAGGAGATGTATAACGAGCGATAGGTGGTATTAAACAAAGGAACTGCTAAGGATAGAACAAAATGATTCCTGATACTGAGAAATAATGGTGAAATGTGTACCTTCATGTCAGTAGTGACATATCTACTCTCTACTGCAGTCATCAAGAACCAGACGATAAATGTCCTTGAAAGGAGATGTATAACGAGTGATAGTTGGTATTAAACATAGGAACTGCTAAGGATAGAACAAAATGATTCTTGATACTGAGAAATAATGGTGAAATGTGTACCTTCATGTCAGTAGTGACATATCTACTCTCTATTGCAATCATCAAGAACCAGACGATAAATGTCCATTGTAAGGAGATGTATAACGAGTGATAGTTGGTATTAAACATAGGAACTGCTAAGGATAGAACAAAATGATTCTTGATACTGAGAAATAATGGTGAAATGTGTACCTTCATGTCAGTAGTGACATATCTACTCTCTACTGCAGTCATCAAGAACCAGTCGATAAATGTCCTTGAAAGGAGATGTATAACAAGTGATAGTTGGTATTAAACATAGGAACTGCTAAGGATTGAACAAAATGATTCCTGATACTGAGAAATAATGGTGAAATGTGTTCCTTCATATCAGTAGTGACATATCTACTCTCTACTGCAGTCATCAAGAACCAGACGATAAATGTCCTTGTAAGGAGATGTATAACGAGTGATACTTGGTATTAAACACAGGAACTGCTAAGGATAGAACAAAATGAATCCTGATACTGAGAAATAATGGTGAAATGTGTTCCTTCATGTCAGTAGTGACATATCTACTCTCTACTGCAGTCATCAAGAACCAGACGATAAATGTCCTTGTAAGGAGATGTATAACGAGTGATAGTTTGTATTAAACATAGGAACTGCTAAGGATAGAACAAAATTATTCTTGATACTGAGAAATGATGGTGAAATGTGTACCTTCATGTCAGTAGTGACATATTTACTCTCTACTGCAGGCATCAAGAACCAGACGATAAATGTCCTTGTAAGGAGATGTATAACGAGTGATAGTTGGTATTAAACACAGGAACTGCTAAGGATAGAACAAAATGATTCCTGATACTGAGAAATAATGGTGAAATGTGTTCTTTCATGTCAGTAGTGACATATCTACTCACTACTGCAGTCATCACGAACCAGACGATAAATGTCTTTGTAAGGAGATGTATAACGAGTGATAGTTGGTATTAAACATAGGAACTGCTAAGGATAGAACAAAATGATTCCTGATACTGAGAAATAATGGTGAAATGTGTACCTTCATGTCAGTAGTGACATATCTACTCTCTACTGCAGTCATCAAGAACCAGACGATAAATGTCCTTGTAAGGAGATGTATAACGAGTGATAGTTGGTATTAAACATAGGATCTGCTAAGGATAGAACAAAATGATTCTTGATACTGAGAAATAATTTTGAAATGTGTACCTTTATGTCAGTAGTGACATATCTACTCTCTACTGCAATCATCAAGAACCAGACGATAAATGTCCATTGTAAGGAGATGTATAACGAGTGATAGTTGGTATTAAACATAGGAACTGCTAAGGATAGAACAAAATGATTCTTGATACTGAGAAATAATGGTGAAATGTGTACCTTCATGTCAGTAGTGACATATCTACTCTCTACTGCAGTCATCAAGAACCAGACGATAAATGTCCTTGTAAGGAGATATATAACGAGTGATAGTTGGTATTAAACATAGGAACTGCTAAGGATAGAACAAAATGATTCCTGATACTGAGAAATAATGGTGAAATGTGTTCCTTCATGTCGGTAGTGACATATCTACCCTTCTACTGCAGTCATCAATAACCAGTCGATAAATGTCCTTGAAAGGAGATGTATAACAAGTGATAGTTGGTATTAAACATAGGAACTGCTAAGGATAGAACAAAAGGATTCTTGATACTGAGAAATAATGGTGAAATGTGTTCCTTCATGTCAGTAGTGACATATCTACTCTCTACTGCAATCATCAAGAACCAGACGATAAACGTCCTTGAAAGGAGATGTATAACGAGTGATAGTTGGTATTAAACATAGGAACTGCTAAGGATAGAACAAAATGATTCCTGATACTGAGAAATAATGGGTAAATGTGTTCCTTCCTGTCAGTAATGACATATCTACTCTCTACTGCAATCATCAAGAACCAGACGATAAACGTCTTTGTAAGGAGATGTATAACGAGTGATAGTTGGTATTAAACATAGGAACTGCTAAGGATAGAACAAAATGATTCCTGATACTGAGAAATAATGGTGAAATGTGTACCTTCATGTCAGTAGTGACATATCTATTCTCTACTGCAATCATCAAGAACCAGACGATAAATGTCCTTGAAAGGAGATGTATAACGAGTGATAGTTGGTATTAAACATAGGAACTGCTAACGATAGAACAACATGATTCCTGATACTGAGAAATAATGGTGAAATCTGTTCCTTCATGTCAGTAGTGACATATCTACTCTCTACTGCAGTCATCAAGAACCAGACCATAAATGTCCTTGTAAGGAGATGTATAACGAGTGATAGTTTGTATTAAACATAGGAACTGCTAAGTATAGAACAAAATGATTCTTGATACTGAGAAATAATGGTGAAATGTGTACCTTCATGTCAGTAGTGACATATCTACTCTCTACTGCAGTCATCAAGAACCAGACGATAAATGTCCTAGTAAGGAGATGTCTAACGAGTGATAGTTGGTATTAAACATAGGAACTGCTAATGATAGAACAAAATGATTCCTGATACTGAGAAATAATGGTGAAATGTGTACCTCCATGTCAGTAGTGACATATCTACTCTCTACTGCAGTCATCAAGAACCAGACGATAAATGTCCTAGTAAGGAGATGTATAACGAGTGATAGTTGGTATTAAACATAGGAACTGATAAGGAAAAGTAGGTCTACGTCAAGCAAAACCTGTACGATTATCCTAACAACTCGTTAACATCATCCAATAGAGGAATTTATAACCTACCGTAATTTAGTTTCTATTTACAATTTTTCGAGAACATTTATACTGTGTGATCGTTTTAAATCTAGAAGATAAAGAATTGCCTAACAGACCGACCGATTTATATCTCACCATTTTTCATTAGATCTAGGCATAAATAATAAAAAATAATTATTATATTAAAAAAAAAAATAACAACCTGAGGGGAATCTTAAAATCTAAAACATTTTCTAGAATCATTCTTGCGTCTTCTTAGATATTATAAACACCTAATGTATTTTATGCGTTGAGTACACCAATATTTCCAATGATGATTTAGTAATTAGATGAGGTGTTTACAAGGTTAGACACGAATTTGTTGAAATACCTATAAGGATAAAAAGGAAAACAGTCATCGTAAATTAAGAGTGAGAAATCATCAGGCTCTTAGAAGTTAATGAATTCAGATGATTCATGATTAAAATATGTTTCACAAATTGACAAAATGTACTTAATACAAAATTAGATGAATATTTTTTTTAAATGTGCCCTGCTTATTTCAGCTTCTGCTTTCCAGCCTTAGTTTCTATCACACTGTTCAAGTCTATATTCAACAATATGACAAAATTAAAGCATATAATTGCTATGATGAGGTTAAATTAGGTTCAATAATTACTTGCACGCTCTAAGTTATAATTATTTAATTGTTAAAAGTAACAGCCTAAAGTAAATCCTAAAAACTAAAACATTTTGTAGATTCATTTTTGCGTTTCATTAAAATATTATAAACTTCTAAATATTTTTTTACTTTAAGTAACGCTATATGTGCAAAGATGATTTAGTAATTAAATAAGGTATTAACCAAATAAGAGAATAATTCATTTATTTACCCTTAAGGATAAAGCTGAAAACAAGCATTTTAAATTAAGGTAGTGAAGTAATTAGGTTTGTTAGGGGCTGATGAATTTATGTGATGCATGATAAAAAATATGTTTCACAAATTGATGCATTGCACTTAATACAGAATTAAATCTTTAAATAACTTTAAAATGTTTCTTGATGTTTTGTCTTTTGCTTCACAACCTCAGTTTCTATCACATTGTTCACGTCTCTATACAACAATATGACAAAATGTATGCATATAATTGCTGTGATGAGAATAAATAAACTTCAATAATTTGTTGCTCGCTCTAAGTTATAATTAATTTGACAGTAATGATATGACAGGAACTACCTGACGTCACTATGCTTATAAACACTGACGGAGAAATTACGCTGAGTCTTTATTGTTTAATTTATGTCAACAATATGCATCAACAAGCTTTACACACGTGCAGTCATATTGCCCGTAAGGAACTCGTGTTTCAAGAATGTTAAGTTTACTTGGTTCCTGTTTTAACACTGTTTTATAGACTAACATTTCATTTTTCCTTTAAGTATTTGTGATTTTACAATGATATAAAATATAAAAAGAAAGTTATATGAAATAAATTGCTATAAATAAGGAAATGTAATATAAATATAAACATTCCTTTAGTACTTAAAACTTTAGAAAATTTATGAAATGAAATTGACATTTTTAACAACCTTCCCATTCAAAAAATAGTATAAACAAACCAATGAAAAAAACTAATAAAAAATAGAGTCAATAAACCAATAAAAAAAAAAAATTAATCTTCCAGATTTAGGAAATCTAGAGAACTGTGTTTAGAAATATCGTTAACAGCTCAAAAATAAGTAATGCCATTTACAAAGCCCAAAAAATATTTACCAAAATTATTGGCATCCCAACCCTTATAACAATATAATCGTACGTGTAGTTGTGACTAAACTTCTATAAAGCGTTCTTTATATGAGGTTGAGTATAAACGCTGACAGAGAAATTACACTGAGTCTCCATAGTTTAATTATTATGAAAAATATGTATTATCACCTTTACACTCGTACAGGGAGTGTTTACTCATTAGAGAACTCGTGCTTCAAGAATGTTAAGTGTTCCTGGTTCCTTTTTTTAACAATTTTTTTATAGACTAACATCTAATTTTTCCTTTGAATATTTTTTATTGTTAGTTATTTACATTATAAACTTTAAATGTAAGAAAAAAGTCTTAACTTTTATTCAAATTTTTTAAATGAAATATCAAAAAAAGGTATAAGATTTTACAATGTTATAAAACATATAATAGAACATTTTATGAATTAAATTACTATAAATAAGGAAATGTAAAAGAATTATGAACAATCCTTAAGTACGTAAAACACTAAGGCTTATGTCTTAAGAACTTATGTCTTAGGGTATATAATAAAATATTGGGTTATCTACAATTCTGATGAAATCTGTAACTAGAAAAAAAAATTAAAAGTCTTGACGACATTAGAAACAACGTTCACTAGAATTAGGACATCAAAGACAGAACCTACTATTTATAGCGAAAACGTAGAATCACTCTTTTTCCCCACTTATTTGCAAACAAACATAGTAAAAACTGATTCTATCTCTATCTCAGATGTTAGTTATTAATCCATTTTCCGTCAGTAACTACCAGACAATGTGTTCCAACCGGATTTAGGGTCGTAATAAAAATATTGTATTAGTTTACTTGACACTATCAGATTTACTTCTTGAGATATAAGAATGTAATATCCCCAGAAAATATTACAGCTGTGTTTTAAAACGTAAGCTTACGTTCAAGATCTGGAGACTTTCTTGAAATATTTGTTTTTTTTATTTAGTTGTATATTTTTTCAACTCGCATAACCAATATTTCCAATATAAATCACATAGAAAATAAAATTAAAAATATATTTTTTTCTTATGGTAACGAAAAATTACAAAACTACTGGACGGAGAGCAAAATAGGCTTCCAGGGACTTTTATGTATGAATGTATAGTATACACTGGTACGCTAGAACCTTCTGAGGGACGATCACCGTCATTTAGCTTTTGTATTGTAAGATTAGGAAACATGCCTTCTCTATAGTCGCGACACCTGTACTACGAGGTAGTAGTGTTTTTTTCTTGAGACCGGTGGATTACAGCAACGTAACAGCATAGGGTGAAAATGAGAAAATATATCAGGAATTACGTTAAAATGTGTAAACTAGATATAAGATTATGAAATTGTGATTAGCATTGTTTTACTCAATTTATGAATGTGTTTGCTCAATAATACAACTATATGAGGGGATCCAATGGCGATTTTTTTTAAACAAAGTTCAATATTCGATACCGACTACTACTGTACTCTATGCTATGGTAAAGTCTCGTTAACACTTCCCTTTACTGAAAAGTACTGTACCTTTTTCATCGTTATTAACTGGTTATTTTATATTGAACGTATATTCAAAACATTGTTTCTTTATATTTTAAAACAATATATTTGTGAAAATGCGTAGAATTGATTAGGTAAACTCTGATTAAGTTTTGTTTTTGCATTGATTCTGGAATTTAAATTTCTATATCCTTAGGCACCATTTTTGTGATATTTTTGTTGCTGTTATCGTTTATATTATTTCTTCATCATTTTATTTTAACTTTGCAGCGAAACATAGAATGAACTGTAAACAGTTTTTGATAATAGTAGTATTTGTCACATGACAGAATCCTTTACCAATGCGCTAAGAAGTTGTAGTCTTGGTTAATGATTTATAACTACTACAAAGTGCATTTATAATATTTATACATACCTAAAAACAAACTAGGAAAATCGATGTCCGTAATGTATTCAAAACAATTGTTTGGAAATTGATACCACAAACAACAATAATCCTAAAATGTTTTAGTACAAAATAAAGAATCAGAATCAAAATAGATGCAGAAATATTATTAAAAACAAGATTGGTAATAATAATTCGGTGCTTACCCCAAGCTCTTGAACCATATTTATAGTTAATTGTAACATAAACTAATTCTAAGGAAACTAATTTGGGCAAAAATAATTTATAGTTTGATTAACGATTTACTTTCACAAAAGTCTTGGGTATATATTACTTTCGAAAGAACCGTGAGTCACACGTGATGTCTTCAACAAGTAAAGACATTTTTCAGAGTATCAATGAATTTATTACGATTCTGAACAAGGCGAAGACAGCTCATGCATCAATCACCTGGCTAACCGTTTTCTACTGTCATAACTTCCTCTGCAAATCGCTCTTGGATTATTTCTTTCTCTCTTTTCAATTTTTTTCTTTCTATTTTATTCTGTGATGTTTATGAATGGCTTTTCGATGAAAAAAACATAGATTCCGTTTTAAAACTGTGCTATTTTAGAGGTTATTGAATATATAAAATATTCTTCAACATACTGCAGGATATATTATTCGCGATCCGAGCTATCTAGCGGGACGAGTTAAGTGGCATGAAACAGTGATCACAGCAAACAAATTGTCTTGCGGTAACAAACAATTCGATTAATTAAACGTGAGTAACTAATTGCATGTGCTTATCTGAAGCAAGGAGACGCTGAAAAACTAACGAGGGTCAAACAGACTAAATATTTAACAAACAAAATCAAGTAGTTTCACGAAGGCAATAGTGAAAACCATTGGCGAGAAACCGACGTCCGATATACCCTTTGAACACACTTTGTAAAGATAAAATGTCTTCGTCAATGGGTTAAAGCAGGAAATAATACATATTTCTAACACTTTTCTTTAGCCGTCAATTAATTTAAATGGATAAGATTAAACGGTTACTTTAATCGAAAATAATTCGTCCAAAAAATACAATTTTAGATATAAATTTACTGTTATAGAGAGAAGGATTAAGTAACACTGCCCCAAAAATGCCTTTTACCCTATATTTAGAAATAAAAATCAAATATAAATTGAAATGATATTCTTAAATAAATATTAATGACAAAAACCAACAAGAACGTAAACAATTACGCATGCCGCACAGGAAACTCGCGTAGTAACGTTTTCATTAAATGGCTTGACTTTTGAAATAAAAATTGAAAAACAATTTATTATAAACCTTTAAATAATAATAAACTACGTTTTTTTATACTTATATACATTACAGAAAAATAAGGTTTAAACAAAACAAAAAATATTTTGACTACAACGAATCATAAATGGTTTCAAATTTGAGAAAATATAATTAGAATATAGGTGAAAACACGAAACTGTATAAATGTAATGTCTCTTTGTAAAACAACAAAATTTTATGCTACGAACATGCACTTATTTTCTCCTATGCATTTCAATACAAACAATATCAACAGTTAGCATATCAACAAAACTACAGGTGTTAAACTCACTATGATAATGTGGCCTGCTATTGAACAAGCATTAGAAAGTAAATCTTTGATTTTTTTTTTTTTTTGGTGGTGCTAGTTATATTTATTTATTTCTAAGAAAACCTCAAATTTTTCTGTGTTATTTTATCGTACATAAAAGTTACAATAACCTTCAATACTAATTGAAATAACTTGCATGAAAGTTGGATTTATAGTTTCTAAGGACGCTTAATTTACTGCCATTCTAAACTACCTTTTCAACTGTGTTTCATTGAAATACTTTACTTAAGTTTTTTTTTTCCTGAAGTTGTTTGTCAATACACAGCGCTTTCGCACGCTATTACTGTTCACGTAGAATCCTAGTCACGTCCCCAGGATTAGTTGCAGTATATTTATTTCGTCTCCGGCTCGAACAAGAGTTTTCTCATTTTATCCTGGCATTCACCTATCGCCGTGCTATTCAGGTCTCTCACTTTACAATGTTGCACCTCCTATTAAAACAATTTGAACTATAGTGTTAATTTAAATCTGACTGTATTCATTATGTGTACACATTATTTTAATCTCAAATTAGATAACTATAGGAAAATCTATATAGCCTATCTATTACTTTACATATCTTTGTTTCAAGTCTCATCTTCCAATCAATGCAGAGTAATCAGTAGCTTTAGAAACGATAATGTACAAACTGCATTAGCACATGATCTAGATTTGTCGATACAAATCTATCTATCTGCCGTTAATAATTACATCTATATGAGTGTAACTCTTGTATTTGTTCATGGTGTTACGGCTTTCATGGAAATTTATATAAATCTTTGCTGTCGTTATTCTCTGACGTGACTAGTCTTGAAAAGATTAGGCATTTTAATTTTTAGAACATATTGCGCAAAAGTAATTTGTAAGTGTCTCATATTTTCCTTTTTGAATTAATTTTCTAAAGGTTTGTATGCCACTCTGCTGCATACTTCGTCGGAGTAAATTGATGCTAGGCAGATCATTTGTCTCTTTCAAATTTTATATCCCTCACCAAGAACGTCAGAATTTATTTACATTTTTATTACAAATAGAATGAAAAATATAGTTTTTAGTTTAAAAATTCATTGCTTATTTAAAGTTAGGAAAAAAATATGATCATGAGAGAAGTATGATTTTAGGTTAATAATAGTTTTACGTATCATAACTAAAGTAAAGATAAACTACAATTTTATTACATGTTTATAGCTATCGTAAACTAGAAAATATTTTTTGTATATTTTATTCAGTTCCTTCTATTAGTTCATACTTTTAATATATATAATATATCTTGTTCGTATTTTCAATCGTTAAAAGAGTACATTTTATTCGGCCTTTCAAGTTCGAATATTTTTTTTTTACTTGAAATGGTTGACAAAAATGGTTAATACATCTTTTTGTATATAATAACTCATTAATCTAATTAAATGAATTATAACAGGTTTTATGAGGAGAAAACGTTACCACAAAATGGGCATGGTAAACAATATAGTTATTTCTTACTATTTCCCTAAAACAGCTAATTTTGTGTTGCAGGTTTTGTGGTACAACAGTTGTTTTAACACATAGGGTACTTCACTTAAACTGTAATTATTTAATAAAAAGTAACTAAAATAAAATTCGCTTTGTAGTTCAAACTAGGAATTGACTTGAAACATTTTTGTTTATATCTCTTCAGCAGGAAACCTTCATGTTATCGTATAGGCTTTTCCTGTTATTCCTAACTAGCGAAGACGTTCTCTAGAATAGAACATAGTTTATAATTCGATCCAGTTAAGGCTACGTGAATCACTTAGAGCTACTCCTGCAGCACAATAACATTACTGCTCTACGGCTGGGTTACAAGTGCCTTTAGACTTGGTTCCAAAGCAACATCAACTGTACATAATTAGCAGTACTAAGATATCAAATCGGTGTTTTTCACGGGAAAAAGCCTGATATCGCAATATGTTTTCTTGTGTATTAATAAAGAACAAAAGTCAAAATACAAATACAAGAATTATATTTGAATTTACAATAATTCTTGTATTTGTATTTTGACCTTTGTTTTATATATATATATATATATATATATATAATAAAATAAAATAAATTAATTCTTTAATGTATTATGTGAAATTATAAACTTACTCTCTTAAACGCATATCCAAACCATCTCTTTATTCATGAAACCTAACCTGCTACACTTTAAATCCTACTTACAAATGACCATTGGTCACAGTTGAAGTTGTTTGTGGTGATCATCTTAATTTCTCGGAATATTCCTAAACCAGATACTATAGGCTTCTTGAATGAAACGACGTTTTCGAAACTCGTAAATTTTGCAAGTCAATATTTTTCACTTAAATCTTTAAGTAACTATTTATTATTTATTTATTGAAATCAAGCTAACAACTTAAAAACGATATATTATTTAAATTCAAGGAACGCTATATAAAAAGTCCACAGATTGCGATTGGCTATTAGTGTTTGCCGTAAAAGGAATATACAGTATAGTGTATCATTATACGGACCAATTATAGAGGAGCTGTACATTAGGCACGCGGCTCTGCGCGCATGATTCTTTTTTGACCACGTGCCTCCCAATCATGTCCCCTTTCATGCCACCTTTAGTCTCAACCCATCCCTGTTGTTGTTAGGTTCTCCATAAATCTACCAAAAAATCCAATTCTAATAACAGTAAACGTGTCTGCTAAATACGTAATGGTGATAATGAAAGAACTATATGATTTGGGAGCATTGTATTTGTTTGTTAATCGTTCATGTCAACTTATTGGTGAGAATCTTCACCTATCTTATTTTTAAAAAAATATACACATACACACACACACACACACACACACACACATATATATATATATATATTTTCAAAAAAATATAATAAAATAAATATTCAATGAACCAGGTGAAAATATAAACTTACTATCTAACCGCGCCTCTTAACCATATTTCTATTCACGAAGCCTAACCTGCTACTCTGTAGATACTACTTAAAAATGACCATTGGTTACCGTTACAGTTTTTAGTTGTAACCTTCTTAATTCCTCTGAATAATCCTAAACCTGATACTAAAGGCTTCCTAAATAAATGACCATTTAGAAACTCGTCATCATATAAGGTTATTATTTTCCCCTTATTTCTTTAAATAACTAAATATTTATTTAGTGAAATCATGCTACCAACCTAAAAATAATATCTTATTTAAATAAAGGAACGCAATAGAAAAATTCCACTGATTGCGCTTGGTGAAATATCTGACTTCTGTTTTCTATAACACATTAGACAGTGCACAGCATATTACTTCCGGCAAGGAACTCATAATAAGCTATTTGTGTTTGCCGTTAGTGGAATATACAGTGCGGTGTAACATTATACGAACTGTATTTCCCTAGAGGTCTGATCAAAGGTATCTTTGAAATTAAATACTATTGAAAGGACGATGTAGCTTTATCAAATCATGGCCATTCCCCTTGGCCATAACTTATGTATATATATATATATAAACAACATACTTATTAAAGAACAGTCCCAAATTAAATCTAAACATAACACAATTTTTCATGTTTTAGATAGAATTTAAGATTTTATCAAACAGATAGTTCATTTAATGTAAAACAAATAGATTAAAGAAATAAGATATCAGTGGTTTATGTACATAGTGCAATCAATTAGAGTAATGTTTAAATAATTTTACAAACCATGTTAGTAGTCTTTGAGAATGCTGGAACTATACTCTGGCGAAAAGCTTCAGCATAATTGTAAATGTTGAATAAAATATATCTTGATTATGAACTTTTTGAAGTTATTTAATAATTATAACAAATCAAGAAAAAATAATCATCTTTATTATGATATATATATATATATATATATATATATATATATATATATATATATATATATATATAAAGAACACAAGTCAAAATACAAATACAAGAATTATATTTGAATTTACAATTCAAAGCTTTTCGTTGGCTAACAGTACCAACATCATCAGGAATATTAAACAATTGCGATATTTAGATATAGCTTATATATATTTGCATAATAGGCAGTATAAAAATTTACACAATATGAATTTGTTATTTTGTTTGTGAGTGTGTTTGACAGTCCGTGGGATGAGATTGAGAATGATAAGTTTATTGAATAAAGTAATTTCTTTCGGAATTTAGACGGAAAATTGTATTTTCTAATAAGATAGATAAATATTTATTTCTTTTACTGAACGAAATTTCAAAAAAAATCCATTGCTTTTCTCAATTTACGGCAAATAGTACCTAATCAAAATTAAGTATTGTTTTAAAAATACCGAAATCGTTAAACTGGTAATGCTACTTAGATATTCTTCGCTAAACTTTATAGGTCCTTCCCAGCACAGTTCCTGAATTAAATATTTTGATAGCAAACGTTCAAATTACCAATCTCTTGTACCTCAGAAACCGTATAAAACAATGAATCGTTTATGCTTGGCGTTGCTCCTGTGACATTTATGTCCTATTTCAAGATACCGCCCTCAAATAGTTTATCTATATTGTCCATCCCTTACGTATATGCTCATGGTTTGTCCTCCCTCGCGACATTATAGCTAGATAAGCATATAATACGAAAAGAAAGAGAGAGAATGAAAGATATACATATGTGTGTGTGTGTGTGTATATATATATATATATATATATATATATATATATATATATATATATATATATATATATATAGAGAGAGAGAGAGAGAGAGAGAGAGAGAGAGAGAGAGAGAGAAAGAGAGAGAGAGAAAGAGAGAGAGAGAAAGAGATAGGGATCCTATTTAGAATGTAAAATATACATATTGTTTTACAATGGTATGTTGAATTTCTATTTTAAGCAATATTCTTTTATATATATATATATATATATATATATATATATATATATATATATTTTATGTGTATGTGACTATCTAGCGAACTTGTCTACTTACAACCACCATTGACATTTCTAAATAAGTGGTAAAGTGTGAAAAAATCTATAGTGAAGTTACAAGACATAAAACTTTATTAAATAAAAATTACAGCGGAATTAAATAATATCGTTATTTTTAAGAATTAAAAGAACTATAACGGCCTTCAAGGAAGCTGGTTCATGTAAAAGAGAAACCATCTAAGACACGAATATAACCTATAAAGGTTGGAAGGAAAAATGGCTGGACGGGGAAGTGTGGCATGGGCAATATAAACGTTTTTTAGTGAAGTCCGAAAATTTAAAAACTTCACAACTGCCGAACGAAACTACGTAGGTTTTCAGCTAGAAAAAAAAACAGTCAATAGGCCAGATGATGTCTACAAGAACGTTTCTACCGCTACATTTATAACGCAAGTTGTAAATCGTGAATCGGCAATCAGTACTTCCATTTCGTAGATATGTAATTATATCATATCGACTTACCAGAGTTTCTCTGTCCTAAAATCCAAAAGATTCAGGGAAAAGAAATAACTACCCAAAAAGTACTTCAACAAGATCTAAGGACCTGGAACCGAAGATGTCAGGAAGTGATAACTTACGGCAAGTCATTTTTACAGTCACATTTATTAGTTAAAATTTAACTTTTCAGAAAATTATAATTTAGAATTTTGATTCAAAAAAAATAAACCATGGTTTCATAAAGAAATAAAATTGTTAAATAGTTTTAAATAAGTGAAAGATTTTTCTTATATGTAACATTAAAGTGTGTAAAACCAATAAAATCAGATGAAAAAAGTCGGTTTTCCAAAACGACAAGTTTTTGCATGTTAATTATTTAAATTTCACATTAAAGTCTTTAGACCGGCTTAATCATGAAGAAACCAACAAAAGAATATTTAGCTAAATTCATTACAATGGTTTCGACTATAAACTTGGTCATTTTTAATAAGGTCAAAAGAGTAAAAAATTGTAGCAAAACTTAAAATAATTTAAAATAATAAATGGAATAGCAATTTCATGTAATATTAATAAATTATTTTGAAGTTAATAAATAACTATTAACAAAACCCTAATGTTTTATAAGCACTTAAGAAAAACCAATTCAAGAGTTGAAAATTTTGGAGATAATTAACGTATGATATACTGTAAAAATTAAAAATTAAACTTTAATTTAGTTTTCAAGAATCAATGATTAAATTCAAAATATAATTTAAATATGTGTAAAAAGTTAATTCAATCAAATATGTAATGTTAAAATAATTTTCTGCATATTGACAAAGACAGTAAAAATCACGAAGTGTATATTTTTTTTAATTTTTATTTTTTTATCATTAAAATTATTATACAAAGTCTTTTTAAATTATTTCAAATATCCTGTGTTAATAAATAAATAAAAATTTAAAGTTTTTTTCAAACTATGCAACTAATGGTTGCAAAGTTGTATATCAAGATTATTTAAATTCATAAAATGATAAATGCAATTAAATAAAAGCCAAATGTTACAACAGGTGTTTTTCCTTCTGAGAGTAAATTCATTAAAAATATTCGAGCTGTGCTGAAAGATAGTTGGTTTTTAAATCAAAGTCCAGAGAAAAGTACCACTGGCAGATGTACTTAAATGTAAAACAGGAGCCTATAAAAAGGTAAAATTAGGCAGGATCATATATTCCACGACCAAACCAGGATCAACTGCTAAAAGAGGAACGTGGTAAGATCTTATGTATGTTATGACTGTTCATGCAAATATGTATCTTTTCAGTTGACAAAATTACTGACAAAATAACTATGTAGCCCTCACAATATTAGCTAACAGTAGGGGACATGTTTAGAACAGCAAGTCAAGTCGCGTGTCGTTTCATGCTTTTAAGAGCATTTTAAACAGCAGGCAGGCGGTTAAGAATAGATAGAATAAGTAGAGTGAAGGTAAACGGGGGGGGGGTCGTTGCAGTACGTTGATTCTCTTCCTAATAAATACAGTTGATATAGGAACTGAAATTTTTTTGTCTACAATTAAACAATATCATAAACAATAATCACATTTTTAAAAGTAATATATATATATATATATATATATATATATATATATATATATATATATATATTTAAAAAAATAACTATAACGGTAATAAAATTCTAGTATTTAAAATATTATCAAACAGCCTCTATTTCTGATAAAATTACCATTAAGAGACCCTGCAATTTTCTTTTAGTTTATAAGTAAAATATAGTAGAGCCAACGGGAAAACAGGAATGTTTTAAGAATTTCGTTTCGAGTAATGTAAGAATGCCGCGATTTCCCATCAGATTCGACTTTTTTCTATATATAAGGGTTCATTTCTCTATTTGTCTCCAACCTACTCCGCCCAAGAGCAAAGATTTCCCCAGAGACATGAATCGTTTCGCTTTATTTCTCATGACTTATTGATTCCTGCTTTCTAAAGTTATATATGTATCTAAACAATCTCTTACTAAAAATATATTTTATCTATTTACTGTCCTTCCAAGCTTATAAGAATGAGTGACAATAATCGTTAATACGGTTACATTTATACTTATATAGGTTGTAAGTGTCATTGTAACAAGTGGTTACGTAATCACCCTTTTACTTTTCACCTTCTATACCCGTTGGATTATCTATAAGGTTCATCGCACCGGAAACGTTTGTGAGTATCGTTTTGTCGTTACATAGCCTGGACGCAGACATGTTCTCTTGATAACCAGAACTGTATTGTAGACTCTCCGAGGTTCTTTATGACATACATACAAACTCAGTTTTGTAGATTTAATTTTCAACTGAAGTTTGGTGTTTATCAAACATTCTTTAATAATGACAAGCCTCGATGTTGAATGTAAATGGTGAGTGCATTTATTTGACAAAACTTTGAAAGCAAGCGTACTCATACAAACACACACATACACACACACACACACACACACACACACACACACACACACACACACACACACATACACACACACACACACACACACACACACACACACACACACACACACACACACACACACACACACATACACACACACATACACACACATACACACACACATACACACACACACACACACACACATACACACACACACACTCATACACACTATATATATATATATATATATATATATATATATATATATATATATATATATATATAAATATATATATACATAATAACATAAAATATTTAAAAAATTGTGTTTTCTCTGTTCTTCTGATAACTCCGCTGTGATACAACTGTAATAGAAGACAGTTTAGGACAATATCTCAAATTTTATCGTGCAGAGTCATTGACTATCTAAGGCCTACATATTCACAGTGCAAATCTATTTTTACTATATATTCTATGTATTCATTTTCAAATATCTGTGGTCATAATATACGAACAGCTTGTCCCTATTTTTTCTAAAATGGAAAATAGTTTTAATGAAATTTATTTTTTGGCAGATCACGTTTTGACAGCTTTACCGGTGTTTTATTAACACCATAGAAAATTATATATTCTTAAATGTTTGTACATAATGAACATTTTATTGTGTCCAACATACTTCCCACTTTTAGAATATGTACAAAGTTTAACATAAATATATCTAGATTCAATTAAAATTTATGTATATTTTTAAATCAGTTCGAATATAATCAAATCACTATGAGAACCATAACAAGGTATCTAAGACAAACTTCTAAGAAAAATTAAAATTTTCTAATAATGTTTGGGAAAAAACTGAATAATAAATAGGCCACAAACAGATCAGACGACTAACATCTCATCAAGTTAGGAAATGCAGCTATTTGGATTGTTGGCTACTTTTGGTAGATAGCAAGAGCTTGATACCTTACATATATTCTCAAATACATAAACCCAATAATGTACTAAAAGCAATATTTATAATTAGTTACGCAGATCCAAGCTATATTCGGAGTTCTTTAGAGAAGGTGGTATGCGGGAACCCAAACTAGTCGAGAATAATATTCAAGATGTTGAACGTAATATAATTTTGTTGTATAAATAAATGTATTTTATAATGTATAGAACACGTGCAAGATGGCGTTATGCAATATGCATCCATAACATGTAAGGGTACAGAAACGAATAATAAATGCTATATTCCCATTTATATTAAAGTCAGTAGAAATATTTGCTCATAATAATGACTCGCAATAGAATAAATATTTTCATATTAAGTGACTCATATTACTAGTTTGTTCCTGCTTTATACACTGCAGAGATATATAGTTTTATTTTGGAATTCTCAGTTATATTAGGATTCTTTTATGCAGGTCCAATGAATAAATATTTTTATATTACGGAGAACAAAGATAATATATAATGTTAAAATTAACGCATTGTTCTATTCTCACCGATTATATTACATTTGTGGGTTATTATCAGAATTTAAAATAAGGTAAACTATTAATGGATGTGGATTGTCATTGTGTAAAAAATTTAAAAATAATTGTTGTTTAAAATTTACACTATATACAATACTAATAATATTAATTACAAATTTATTTAAATTTGCAATGTTTGTGTTGTACATCTTGAGGTTTTTGTATTACACTTTTTCGTATTAACTTGGGGAAAAACGCTACTTACCGATTTATTCAGCAGACGCGTTTAGCACTAGGTCAGCGCATTATTCAATGCTGTGAGTCACTCACAAGACTGTTACTCAGGTGTGATGTGTTAGTGTGAGTCTGTGGTGTATTTATGTTCGGTGGGGTGATATTGTTCATAGAGTAGTGTTTAAATATGTGCTCAAACATAGTATTTGTTTGTTAGCGTATTTTGTCATTTAGAACGTGTTGTGTATAGTATTTATGGTGTTTATATATCTCATAGTTTTCTAGTGTGTTAGGTTGTTGATGTTTTTGATTTAGTATACAGTTTGTGAGTGTAGTGTGTTTTGTATGTGTATGTGTTGTATGTAATTTGATTTGTGTTGTGTCTTTCTAATTTGTTTTACGTGTTTGTTGTATATCGTGGTAGATGTTCTCCCTGTTTGTCCTATATAAAAGCTATGACAGTCGTTGCATGCAATCTTGTATACGCTCTGTCATGTTTTTGAACTGTGTAGGTGGTTTTTAATTGTGTTGGATGTTGTAAATGCTTCTTTGTATTTAAGTTTGCGGAGCGAGAAAGCTATGCTCTGTGATGTGTTCTCGCAATACGTCTTGTATACGTAAATGTATATTATACGTCTTACGCTAGTGACTTCAATTTAAATGGATAGTTTTGGTTTATACCATTGGCATTTTCAAATTATCTCTTTCGATTAAAAAAAATCTCATAAAGGCTACTTACGAAAGGATCGGCTTATATATATATATATATATATATATATATATATATATATATATATATATATATATATAATTGTGTGTGTGTGTGTGTGTGTGTGTGTGTGTAAGGTCTAACTATAAAAATTTTGTTTTATTTATATAGGTATAACATTATTTTCTTTAAATGTTCTACTTTCAAATTTATTCCCAACTTAAACATGGTAATTTATTTTAATAATTCAAGTATTAACAAAGATATTTAATCAACAAACCAACACAATTTACCAAACACCTTTGTTATAAATTAAAATAAAAAATTGTTCATCTCTTGTTCAACTGAAATAATTTAACTGTTTCATTTTAATTGTGATAGTTGTATAACCTGGTAAATTTTATTTTATTTAAATACATGATATCAAAACCTTTGATTATGCAAAATATTCTTGAACAATTAATAATCTTTTATTCCTCATTTTATATTCTATTGCTTATTGATCTACCTTGAAAGGAAAATATCAATAAAAAATAAACCATCGTTTTAGAGAAAATAAGTAACCTTTAAAATATGATCTTGTAATAACATTTATGGGCAATTAGGTAAATTTACTATTATTTCATTATTCAAATTACTAATTGCATATCATTTTTCGTAGAATAGATACATTTTATTTGACATTTAAAATATAATGGTATCCGTAGACGCCGCTCAAGATTTGAGTGATAGTTCTAATATAGACAAAAATTTATTTATGGCGAGAAAAGCTTTACCTTGCTTTAAATATGAATGTAGGCTGATGGGACAAGAACGAAGTTCTGTTTGCGCCATTACCACTTCCTTGGAATACAGAAAGAAACATTAAAGTGACTTTAAAAAGTTAAAAATTGCGTTTCGAAAGAAAATAATATCTTAAATGCTTCTTGTGGCTACATGTTTTCTAAAATACTTGACCCTAAGATCATTACTCAAAACCAATTGGTTTAAAAATGTTAACCATTTACTAAAGTAAGTAAAGTAATACTATATTTAGTTTTTAAAGCAACACATTTTAAAATAATAGCCTAGTAATTGGTATTGATATGAAGGAAAAGGCGTAACTTAGAATAATTACATTTTTGCATGCCAAATCAGTAGTTTAGGGCCATTGAACATTCGGATCTGGGCCGCCAAAACAGGCCTAGCCCCCGCGGAATCTTCTAGGTAGCTGCCTCAGTGTACCATGAGCATTATTATATTACAACTACCGAATCAAATCGGAAATGATTGACCATGCGTCAAGCTGAATACCTTTTTTAGATGTAAAATTATGATATTTTGAAAAGAAACGTACGATAATTTTCACGACAAGAACGCGATAATAAAACCTGACAAGAAAACTTTGCTACAACACAATATCATGCATAAACAGAACATCAAATAAAAAAGGCAAAATTTTTCAAAAAAACTGGATACAAAATAGCATACAAAACTAATTATATTTTACAATACAATATACAACACGAGACCAACAATAAAGATAAAATACAAGCACCAGGCGTTAAAAAAAATTAACTGGAACAAGTGGTAAAATTACTACACTGGGCAAACAGGTCGCAGCTTAAAAAAAAGAGCCGAGGAACACAAACAAAGCACCAACTCAACATTTTAAATTACATAAAAGAATCAGGATTCAAATACACAGACATTTTCCATAACCTAGAAATCTTACACATCAACAAAAAAGGACCACATCTCAACACACTAGAACAATATATTTACAAACACAAAAACACAAAGTACAAACATTATAAACGGGCAAACCCAATACACACCACACATACTCTTTGATACTATCGAAATCGTGCCTTTAAAATCGACACCGCCTAATCTAACAACTCCAAACAGAACCCACTGATGAAGATCGCCACGGAGCGATTGAATACGTTCTATCCTAGAACTCTATCTTGAAGACCACTGTACTGCTCATACCAAAAGTGCTTTAATGATCATTCCATGTTCTTATCAGGCTCAGATCTAGTAGACAAACGCCGTAACACTCACCACAACAAACATACTTTATAGAGTAATGTTTCACTTCTCTTAGACCTATTGAGTATTGTTCATGAGTGTTTTTTTAATATCACTGTAACCGCACAGACCGTTTGTGTCAGCTTGACGTAGTCTGTGTGACCTCAATTTGTTAATAAATTGTACTTTCGTTGTTGTAAGTATGAATAATGCTACATTGTTTTAAATATTTAAACGCTAAACATAACCTCAATTTCATTGGTGCTGAGATGTTTTGAAATCGCAAATTATCAATAGACACTATTTAGAAGTTGCTAATTTATTGCTACACGTTTTTTTTGTGAAAGGGTGAGAAATACATATAGTTGATGACCCCTTGGTAGGGATGTGAATGGTGGGGAAAGAATCACCGTCGGAATTTGGGTAAAAATATGACCCTCCTGTAATTTTGAAAAAAATTTCAATCACCATCGTAATCTGAGCCAGAAGGCTTTACGTGGTGAAAGTCATGTAAGAGCGCTATAAACTCTTCCAAGGTCTAAAAGTAAATTATTAGGTTATTGTCAATGCAAATAATAATACAATCCTCATATTGATAAACTCGTCTTTATTGTCTATAGCAAGAAGAGTGGACTCATTCTTTCAACGTTGTTTTATCAGATTTAGCACCAATAGAAAAGTTTGCTATTCGTAAGTATTTATTTTTTATAAGCGACTCAAGTTATTCCCACGACAAAAACGTTTTAATTGTATGAAAATGGTTCGACATTGGTTAAACTTGTTTTAGAAACATTGGGCCTCTACAAATCCTTCTTGTCAGATTTTCACGTAGTTAGATTTCCCGCAATACACAAAGCACGAATTGTCAATAAATTATAAAGCGCAGAGCCAGCTGTTAGTGGGCAATGAATAAAGCAGCAACACTTTAAGTGACTTAATACATGCAATTAGGCGCTGGCATGTTCTGCGATTGGAAATTATCAATAGAGACTCGATAATCGTCCCAAACTGAACGAGTTATATTTTTACATTGGAAAGTAATAGGGAATTACACTCTAAAAACATTATAATTGTATGAAAATAGTTTGACATTGGTTAAACTTGTTTTTGAAACATTGGGCCTGCACAAAAGCTACGTATCAGATTTTCACGTAGTTAGATTTCCCGCAATACACAAAGCACGAATTGTGAATAAATTATAAAATACACAGCCACCCGTTACTGGGCAATGGATAATGGACCAACACTTTACGTGACTTAATGCATGCAATTAGGCGCTGGCATGTTCTGCGAATGGAAATTATCAATAGAAATTCGATAACCGTCCGAAACTGATCGAGTAATGTTTTTACTTTGAGAAGTAACAAGGAAATACAGTCTCTCATTGTTCCATTGTGATGTGAATAGCGGATGATGAATTATTGGAAGCATGTCTTGTAAATTTGCAAAAATTGTAAATCAATAACCTATTTATGTTGTAGACCGAATATGGTTACATGCATGCGCAAACACCCTTAGGGTCTTAGCTAAAGTGAAATATCAAGTAGTACGACAATAGTCTTGTTTATCTTTAGATAAAGTTGGATCCTTAGTAGGAACATAGTTCTGGCAAGCCATCTATATTGTACATAGTAAGAAAAGTGGACCCATTCTTTCAACGTTCTTTTATCATATTTAGCACCAACAGAAAAGTTTGCTATTCCGAAGTATTTATATTTTATAAACGACTCAAGCTATTCCACGGGAATCAAATGTGTTTTATTTGTATGAAAATGGTTTGACATTGGTTAAACTTGATTTAGAAACATTGGGCCCGCACAAACCCTTCGTGTCAGTTTTTCACGTAGTTAGATTTCCCGCAATACACAAAGCACGAATTGTGAATAAATTATAAAGCGCAGAGCCAGCTGTTAGTGGGCAATGAATAAAGCAGCAACACTTTACGTGACTTTGTGCATGCAATTAGGCGCTGGCATGTTCTGCGATTGGAAATTGTCAACAGAAATTCGATAATCGTCGCAAACTGATCGGGTAATGTTTTTACTTCGAAAAGTAGCAAGGAAATACAGTCTCTCTTTGTTCCATTGTGAAGTGAATAGCGAATGATGAGTTATTGGAAGCACATAGATAAACTTACAAGTCTGGCTTGTCAATTTGCAAACATTGTAAATCAATACTCTACTTTTGTGGCAGACCTAACGTTGTTACAGGCATGCGCAAACACCCCTAGGCTTGTAGCTAGAGTGAAATAATCGTCTTGTTTTCTTTCGATAAAGTTGCATTTTTAGTAGGAAGATAGTTCTACTCATAAGGCATATTTATCCACCCCGGTTAAAGGTCAGTCTAGGTGGCACTCAAAGTAGGCAACCGTGCTCAAGCCTTTCTAAATCTTTCTCCCACTCTCTGCATAATAAGACCATTATATGCTTTCCTCAGTTCTACTTAATTAACTCAACCACTTCTTTTGCTCTCTCTTACAATTTAGTATGTCGGACTTCGAGTCAAGCTTCAAGTACACTATTCTGGCATGTAACGTTATCCGAATATGAAGTATCCCTCCCGCATCATTTAAAATTTGGTTTCATATCCCTACTTATACTATCCCATTTCCATCCTAACCAAAGTGTCTTTCCAAAGTTGTTATATTAGGAATTTTAAATAATAAGGATTACGTATGTCTCTCGATAAATGTTACGGAACCAAAATCAAGGTGATCCGAAAATGGCGAAATCTATTTGATTATTTTCTACCATTAAGAAGCATAAATTATTTCATATAATAGGAAGAGATTTTTAACTTAATAGCCTTGAAACCACTATGGTAGCAGAAATTTGATAATTTCTATCACAAATTTACTACCTACACTAATGAGTAGATCAACTACTCCAGCCAGAACTAAACAGTTAACCGAGAATATTAAAGTAAAACATTATACTATGTGCCTCATACATCCATGTTGTAATATGTATGGTATATATATTATATAAATGTGTGTATGCGAGAGTGTGTGTTAATGTGTGAGTTTGTGGCAGGGCACTTGTCAGGAGTTTCATCTTCAAAGCTACTAATTATCAGAAAGGCTATAATTTTTAAATAGATATATTCAGCAACAATTGAATTAGACATATTGGATATAGTTTATTTAGGTATTTAAGACAGATGGCTAAATTTAGATGGTATAAATTTACCAGAGAGAAATTTAGTTTTGTAAGAAATTGTATATATATATATATATATATATATATATATATATATATAATTAATAAATTTAATATATTTCAAAAACAAGAATACTTTTAATGAATATACATATATATATATATATATATATATACCAATTTCCAATTAGGTCAATAGAAAAATTTTATTTAGCTTTATTCCGAATTAATCTGTATATATATATATATATATATATATATATATATATATATATATATATATATATATATATATAATATATAATATATATATATATATATATATATATATATATATATACATACATATATTTAATTAATAAATTAAAAATATTTCAAAAACAAGAATACTTTTAATGAATATATTTATTCAAAGCTTTTCGCCGATAAAATAGTATCAGCACCTTCAGGAAAATACTTATCTAATAAAATACGTTTACAAAATTTATAGAGTTTTGTAAAAGTATTTTATTAGATAAGTATTTTCCTGAAGATGCTGATACTATTTTATCGGCGAAAAGCTTTGAATAAATATATTCATTAAAAGTATTCTTGTTTTTGAAATATTTTAATTAATTAACTATATATACAAGAAAACATATCACCATATTTAATATATATATATATATATATATATATATATATATATATATACTGATATCACTGAGCATAAAAATCACATATGTCTGATAGGAAATCACAAAATCGAGTGGCTGTATAAAAATGAGAAATTAATTATTATTTGCAAAAACTGTATCACCATTAGGTGTCATTCCCTAAACATTTTAAGAAATGTGTTAGATGTTGACTGTATAGGTAAAAAGTATTTTATTAATTACTTAAAATTTATAAATAAATAATTAGGATACATAAATATGTATAGGGAGAATGTGAACTAATAGTAGACATTGAACAACTAAAGTATATGTAAAAAAATATTCCTTAAAACAGATGATAGAATTGTGTTTTTAACTGAAAATGATTATGGCTGATTATTTAATGAACTGTGTGGAAACTTAACCCTTCATGCTGAAGTATTTCGAAACCGTTATTAGGCTTCGTAAATAATATAACGGATTTAAAATTTGTCGCCAGAGTAAGTTAGAGTAAGAATAGATTTTCTTTATTCAATAAAAAAGATATTTCCTTCTGCAAACTAAAATTAATCTTTGGTTTCATGGAATACGCAATGCAGTCATCCATAAAGCCTTTATTGTACCTTTACTCTGTAAGTACGTTTTTACGATTTACCAAAGTTATCTAATCGAAAAAGTATAATTTTAGTATAGTTTTTAAATACAAAATTGGAATACTATAAAACGCTGATATCAATATCAATATATATATATATATATATATATATATATATATATATATATATATATATATATGAAGATACTTAATTTATAAAGGCGTTTTATTATACAATTGCTAAAGAAAATAGCTAATTATGACGTCAATCGGGTCTTCACCTTCCGCTTCTGGCGATTGCAATTATGATAAGCTATCAAAAACATTTTTAATTGAGAAAATTGTTTAATGATTTATATTTTACTACAGTGACTTCAATACACACTCGAATGAAATCCGTTTCTGCTTATATAATCACGTGTTTCATTGTGCCAATTAGGACTGCTTCGAAGTAAGTATTTTCACACAGCTGTTAGGTTTTAACGATACGTAAAAGGGCTGAGCTGGTTGTTGGTGGCATACTTGGTGGCATTTTGCTGCCTACCACCAGATTTTCCGTCCCTGGATTGGATTTAAGCTGATTATGATCATGATATTAGGAAGTACTGTTTTTTCTATTATATTTTAAAATGATCTCTACATTTACAAAAAAAGTACAGTTAGGACAAAACCGAATATTTTCGTAGACAGGCATTTTATGCTTTAGAGGAGACTCTTTTTGAGACATTTATAAGAAACTAGGAATCAATGTCGTGAGAAATAAAGCGAAGCGATCTTCTCCCTGGGGAAATCTTTGGTCTTGGCCGGAGTAGGATGGAGACAGAGATATGAACCCTTAAATATAGAAATCATATCTGACGGTTAATGGATGTATTCTTACATTACTCTAACAGAACTTATTCAAACTTTCCTGTTTACCAACTCGTATCGATTACATTAATTTTGCAAATGACATTATTTTCTGTGGTTCGATATGATCTGGTAGAACTTTTTAAACTCGGTGAATTTTTGACTAAAAAAAATATAGCTCATATTACTTGGACTTTTATTATTATTTCTGATCAAAACTTTCAGTAATATTAAAAAACATTGAACCCGTAGAACAATGAAGGATGTTTATCTCGAAGCTCCGCAATAAATTAGTTATATTTACAGTCAGCCTAGCTCGTGAAATTTATGAATAAATGGTGTAAACGATTTATCAACATGAAAAATTAAATCAAATAAATTAAATCATTAACTAATTAAATTAAAAAGAAAATGTTGTTACTTTAATTTTAAAAAGAATAAAAATTCAATCACCTTTATATTCTTTCCTTCAGGCCCATATATGATTGAATATAACTTTTAACAAATAACAAAAAAAATTTTACACACACACACACACACACACACTGCAACGGACAGTTTTCTTATGCAATCTACAGAATCTAATATTTTTTAATATTGGAATTTCATAAAGTAAATTAAACATACAAAATGGTAAAATTTTTATATTAAAATTTAAGTAAAGCAAAGCACAGAATTACAGAGTGAAAATCCAACATTTTATTGTCAGTAATAAAAAATTGTATTTGACGAATAAATTTAACCACCCGGGAGTGCAGTGCCGATAATTAAGTGAAATAAAATAACTGAACAGTACTAATTAGTTAGCCAGACTAGCTACAACCACCATTGACTTTTCTAAATAACGAGAAAAGTGTAAAAAACTAAATTGTGCAATAATAAAAGAACGACAAGGGGCCTTCAGGCAAGTTAAATCAAGCAGCCGAGTAACAAACATCGACAAGAAGTTAGGGCCATAAAAAACATATAACCCAGTGGCTGGATTGGGAAGCTACGAGCAGGAATATAAACGGTAATGCACGGCATTGTCAGGAGTCCGAAAAAATAAAAATTAAAAAGTGCCGAAGAAGACTTCTCGGTTTGCAGCTAGGAAAAACCGTCGACGAGCCAGATGGAAGCTACAGGAACTTTTCTATCGTAATTCTTATAATACTAGTTATAAATCGGGATTCGGCAATCAGTACTTCCATTTCACGTAAAACATAACTCAATCGCTACAACATACCAAGGTGTCGCTGTCCTATAAATCGAAATGATCCAGGGAGAAAAAAGAATACATCCGCCTCAACAAGATCCAAGGACCAGGAACCAGGGATGAGAGAAAGTGGCGACATAGACAAGTCATTATTTTTATGTCAGATTTATAAGTTAAAATTTTAATCAACTTTTCAGAAATAACTAAGTTAAATTTTTAATAATAACAAAATAATCAATGGTTTCAATCTTAATAAACCTAATAATATTTAAAAAAGTAAAACATTTGTCTAACATCTAATATGTCATATTAGAATTGTGTAAAGTAGTTAAATTAAATAAATTAAGTCAGTTTCCCAAAGGGAAACATTTTACATATATATTATTCAATGTTCATTTTGAAGTCTCTAGACCAGCTAAATCAGAAAGGAACCAATTAAAAGACAGTTAAGTAAATGTTTAGAGTAGTTTTGACTATAAAATTGGTAATTTTCAATAACATCAAATGAGAAAATATTAATTAAAAACGTTTGAATAAATTAGAATATTAAATATTATAAATATTTGCATGTAATGTATTGTAAATCATTTTGAAATATCTAACTAATTATTAATGTCACAAAACGCTATGATAACACTTAAGCTAAATAATTTTCCAGATTTAAAATTTATGGAAAGAATCAAAATGAGATATACTATGAAATTCAAAACATCTTAGTTTATGTTTCAAGAAATAAAAAAGAAACTAATCATATAAATTAAATATATGTAAAAAAGTTTGTTTAATTAATTATGTAAGGCTAAATATTGTTTACATATTGATAAAAGCAGGAAAAATCAAGAAGTTAAAAATTATGCTAAATTTTGTTATTTTCTTGTATCATTAAAATTAATGTAAAAAACATTTTAATTTAATAAAAAATATTCGGTGTATTAAATAAATCAAAACTTAGAGTTTTCCCAACTATTAAATTAATGTTGCAAAGTTAAATATCAAATGTGGTTAAATTGATAATACAATGTTCAATAAAATTAAGCCTAATTTTACAACAGGAGAGTTACTCATGAAAGTAAATTATTTGAAATTTTTGAGCTATATCAAAATATAGTTGGTTTTTAAATCAAAGTCCAGGGACAGGTTCCACTGGCAGATGCTGCTTAAATGTAACACAGGCGCCTATAAAAGGTAAAGTTAAGCAGGATCATATTTTGCACGGGCAAACCTGGATCACCTGTTAATAATAGCACATGGTAAGATATAATGCATGTGATGATTGTTGATGCTAATATGTATCTTTTCAGCTGACAAAATACTGACACATATGATTACATAGCTCTCACACTATTTATTAACAGTAGGGGGTTCTAACAATAGGAGGTTCGTGAATAACGAACTTTAAACAACAGACTTTTTCAAATTTATATAAATATTTGATCTAACTAAAACAAAACTATCAAGACAAAAAAAAAGACATCCTGTGCGGACAACTAAAAAGGACCTAAGCGGAGCGAGAGTGAGGAGCCGAGAATGAACGAGGGAGAGAGGGAGATTCGACCCCTGGACCAAGGACAGACGGGATCTAGGATCAAAACCCCGGACTACCTTAGAAAACACTTGGGCTGTTCCAAGGAAATGATTCCCGAGGAAGTGGACTGGTAATACAAGTTAGAAACCTCTTTAGTTGTTTTTTAATTTTTAAAATTTTTAATAATTAAATTTATTTGAGATTTAAAAGTTTTACATACATTTTAAGACAAAAAGTTATAATTCACATTTTCTTGCTTTTAAAAACTTTAATTACATAATTAACAGTATAAAAAGGCTATTGAAAATTTAAAAAGCTTATAAAATTTTTATTGACATATATGGTGAGTTTTTAAAAGTAAACATACATTTTCAAAATAGCTCTAACTAAAATTATAGAAGGAAATAAGTTAAAATTTATGACAATACGAAAATGTTTCTAATTGGATATATGAACATGTTAGTATGTTAGTTTTATAATTGTTTTATTTCATAAATCTTTTATGTAATATTAATGTGTTTTTTTATAAATGATTTTTTGTCTATGCGTAATGGTTTGGTGACAAGATATAATTCATAGAAAAAATTATTCAGTAAATTAAAATTGAAAGTGGATAAATTAATAAAAAAACTGGAATATAAAAATATAGAAATTTAATTTTCAATTAAATAAATAACTTCAAAGAAGATAAGAGTAGTTTAAATTATGGATGGTAATAACATGAGAATGAATAAATTAGGAATGTTTGAAAATATTTTTCAATTCAATGTTCATCGTTAAAATGTAAACTAGAGATAAATGTTAAAAAAAAATAAATTTAAATTAAGATTTTATGAAGGTAAAGGGGAGATTCGATTATAAAATTGAAATAAAATATGTGAATAAATATTGAAACTTAATGAAAGGTAAATAGCACCCCATAGGAAAAATAGGTAATAAAAACAGGACTTTGTTCAATATTGCATATTTTTGGAGGTTATTACATATATTGTTCATGATAAATCATTACAGGTTAATGATTATTGAGTTTTTAAATATATTACAGGTTAGAATATAAGTAACGTTAAATTATAAGTAAATATTTTGAATAATTTGAGAAATTTAAATTTTTGAATTTTAAAATAATTTTTTTAATATATAATTAAATAAGAAGTGAAAATCCTGTTCTTGTTAATATTAAATTTTACTAACTTACGACTAAGTGTTACATATATTTTTCATAAAACAAAATTTCTTAAATAATTCTACAATCTGGTCAATAATCTGTGTGATGTCTATAAATAAAATATACCCCGAAATATAGTGACTCAAAAGGCTAAATATCAGTAATGTAGGTTTAAAAATCGAAGTCCAGTGACTGGTTCTCTGGGAGAATTTGGCAAGCGGCTGTACAGGTTCTGGATCGTGTCAGATCTGCTTGTTTCCAATTTTACCTGCATCGGCTATCTCCAGGTATAGATCCAGAGGAAAACAACGGCCAAGAGCAAGAGTCTGAATGCGCTAGTTAGGTAGAAAGTCGCAATTAACTTCGGAGTTAACCAATTAACACAAATTTGCCAAAGAGTTGCCGTTGATACACTGTCGCAACACACACATACACACACTTCTTTGGAAGCTATTCCTAGCTTTAGGAGCAGGGATTAAAACAGCGATAGTAATTTTTTCAGCATACAAGCAATAATGCTTTTCAACTACTGTAATGTAATGTCTTTGTGAAGAAATAGACCATTGAAAATAGTTTTGTAGTCTATACACATATTACATCTTCAACACGAAGTAGAATACAGAATTGAACTAAATTTTTAACAGGCCTAGACACTTTTGCTAGTCTGGTAATATACAAATTAAAAATAGATATTTAAAGTTAGATAATTTCTGTAAAAAGATATTAAAGTATAAAAACAAAATAATTAAAAAAAAAATGGAAAGATATTCAACAGTAATTAAAAGAACCATCAGGGAAAGCTATAAATTTTTAATGTATACTGAATAATCATTAGAACTTAGTATTGTTTAAAAAATAAATAAGCAAAAACTAATAGCTTATGGACAAATTAAATAGTTATAAAAAAAATAAAAGAGCATTAAATGAATAAAATGGTTTAAATTTTTGTTTAGATTCGAATTTCGTTTTAATTTTATTAAAATGAATTTAATTTAACTTTCTTCTTCCTATATTTCATTTTGATAATTGGGAGTGGATACCAGTAAATAATGTTACCATTAATAAATAATTAGAACAGTGAACCAATGTTATATATATATATATATGTAGCTTTGCAACGCTGTTTTCTTGTATTCGCTTATCACTTTCACTGTATGTACCTAAACAAGAATACTTGGTATTAATGCGAGTTAACTTTCAAAGACTGGTTTTGTCTCCATCGTCAGGCATGCATAAATATATATGTATTTATATTTATTTATTTATTTATACATATTTATATAACACTAAACTATATATTATAGAATATAAACATTGACCCACGAAATGGTTTATTATTAAATCAGACCATGGGGATGAGATAGGTTTAGAGGTACATGGATAAACCTATAACACACATTGGTAGCATCAGACTTCAAAGCTCCTTTGATCATATCCCCGGGGAAATGCAGTCCTTATAATGTTACACCGCACTGTGCATAGAAAACACAAATGGCTTAGCAACGAGTTCCTTGCCGGAAGTAATATGGTGTACTCTGTGAAATACATTCTATAAAGCAAAACTTCAGGTATCTTACCACGTGTAAACATAGTATATTAGTTCGGTCCTTTGTATTACGGTTGTAATATATTTTTACTTATTTACAGTACTAAGCCAAGCAGAAAGAAGAAAGGGTATATATATATATATATATATATATATATATATATATATATATATATATATATATATATATATATATATATATCCCGCTATCAATATGGCAGCATTTCATTTTGCAACCATATGGCAGCCACTTGAAAGAGTGAAGTATATATGTTTTTCGTCGTGTATAATTTATTTCTAATAAACATTATACTACTCCATATACTTTAATTTCATAAAATCCTAAAAATACAAAATTGACTGAAGTACTATCAATACGGCAGCATTTCATTTAGGCATCAATATGGCAGCCAGTGTATATTTTCGTTCAGTCTAATAACAATATGGCAGCCGGTGTGTATATTATTCCCACGCCACTAACGATACGAGAACCAACAGTGTTGCCACTATGGTGCGACTGTCTGACTAGTCAAATGTTTAGACTGTAAGACACTGGGTGTGTGTAATCACGGTGAAAACATAAACATTATAATGTCCCTTCTTCATTTCAGCTGGCCAATTATTTACTCAACTAACATAAGTCCTGGTTGTTAGTTTTCATAAACTTTTACAACTATCGAAAGCTGACGGGGATACAAGTGTGTGCCTCTACAGGAGTAGCAAAAAGATCAATTAGGGTAGAATATCAGATCCCCAAAAAAGCTAGGAAATAATCAATTGGGGTGTTTTTAATGATGCTGAGTCCACTACTGTAAACAAAATAAAACGGGGATAAACGGGTTGGGCTCTATGGGAGTTGTAAAGGAGTGACTTGGGGTCAAAATGAAAGAAGGCAAAAAAAATAGAAAATGATCAGTCGGAGGGTTTTAACGGTGCTGAGTCTTTTACCGTTAACGAACGTCATAGTGATATATGGGTGATCCTCTATGGGAGTAGAGAATAATGATTTGGAGTATAAAAGTGACAAGGCAAAACAAAGCTAGAATATGATCAATTGTAGTGTTTTGGAGGTAGCTGAGTCGAATACCGTCTACCATATTAATCGGGAATGGACGGATGTGGCTCTACGGGAGTAGAAAATTAGTGAATTGGGGTACAATTGTCCGAAGGCAAAAAACAATTGAAAATATCATTCGGATGGGTTTTAATGGCGCCGTGTCATTAACCGTTATCGAACGTCAATGGGGATACACGGGTGACTCTCTATGGGAGTAGCTAACGATGAATTGGGGTATAATTGTGAGAAAGCAAAACAAAGTTAGAAAATGATCAATCGTAGCGTTTTGGAGGTTGCTGAGTAAAATACCGTCTTCAATTATATAAGGGGATGCACGGGTGTGGCGCTACGGGAGTAGAAAAAGGGCCAATTGGGATAAAATTGTCAGAAAGCAAAAAAAAAACATGGAAAATTATCACTCGGAGGGTTTTAATGGTGCTTAGTCTTTATCCATTATCGAACCTCATGGGGATACACGAGTGATCCTCTATGGGAGTAGCAAATGATGATTTGGAGTATAGATGTGGGAAGGCAAAACAAAGCTAGAATATGATCAATCGTAGTGTTTTGGAGGTAGCTGAGTCTAATACCGTCTCCCATATTAATCAGGAATGCACGGATGTGGCTCTACGGGAGTAGAAACTTAGTGAATTGGGGTATAATTGTCAGAAGGCAAAAAACAATTGAAAATGATCATTCGGATGGGTTTTAATGGCGCCGAGTCATTCACCGTTATCGAACGTCAATGGAGATACACGAGTGACCCTCTATGGGAGTAGCTAACGATGAATTGGGGTATAATTGTGAGAAAGCAAAACACAGTTGGAAAATGATCAATCGTAGTGTTTTGGAGGTTGCTGAGTAAAATACCGACTTCAATATTATAAGGGGATGCACGGGTGTGGCGCTACGGAAGTAGAAAAAGGGTCAATTGGGGTAAAATTGTCAGAAGGCAAAAAAACCATGGAAAATGATCACTCGGGGGGTTTTAATTGCGATGAGTCTATTACCATTATCGAACGTCATGGGGATACACGGATGATCCTCTATGGGAGTAGCAGATGATTATTTGGAGTATAAATGTGAGAAGGCAAAACAAAGCTAGAAAATGATCAATCGTAGTGTTTTGGAAGGTACTTAGTCCAATACCGTCTTCAATATTAAACGCGGATACAGAGGTGTGCCTCTACGGGACTAGAAGAAATATGATTGGGGGTAACATTAGCAGAAGACAACATAACAAGAAAAAATGATCACTCGGGTCTTTTAATGTTGTTGTCTTTTACAGTTATCGAACGTCAATGGGGATGTACGGGTCATGCTCTATGCTAGTAGCAACGGGTGAATTAGGGTAAAAGATTCAGAAGGTAAAATAAAGGTAGAATATTATGGCTTGTAAAGTGAAACATTCAACCAAATAAGATTTTATTTTGGTATTTTTATCTTTTGGAGGGAATGAACTCGCTGAAGTAAATAGATACTATCATGACGTAACTATCATGGTCCCTGTCACACGATTAAAACTGATAATACTGAATGATGTGGTCATCCTTCAGAGATCGAAAATAAGTTCATTACACAAACACGTTCATGACGGGTTCGATTCCAGGCTCTAATTGGTCACGTGTTACATTGTGAAATTTATACCACCATTTCTCCATCTACTTTCAACATAAAACCACACAGGACGTCTCTTTACAATCAGTTTCGTTTCGGCTGCAATAGTACATAGTTGTCTTAGAAATTGTCACATTGATTGTTCAAATTCTATTATTTGTTGTTATTTTTAATATGAATTAACGAAATGAAACTTAACAAATTTATTGTTTTTAATAAAAACAAATGTTCACAAATAAATTTAAACCCTCAATTTAAGTCATTTCTTTATTTAGGTTAGTACACACGGCACTGTCTTATAAAAGGTATTAATCTCTTTTACGTATGTTTGGAAAAAAACGGAGACACTTGCTAAATCTATGCCTTACGGGTCGGGTTCCTCGTGTCGGTTTCTTCCAGGCCATTGGAAAAAATTAAAATTAATAAATCCACCGCCGCTAGGTTGCTATTTTAAAATTTCCCCGCCCCATTGAAGGTGTTCAGTGCTCTGTCGAATTTTAGGAATAGTTCTTCAGTTCTGTCAGTAAACATAGTGTCATAGTAACAAAAATATCGGAGTGCAAGTAAACGATTTTATTGTGAATCAGCAGGTTACGTGTAGACCGGTATCCATCGATCCTCTGGATTGGTTACATGTTTTCAAAACCCTCAATAGATCTGCAACTAAATGAACGGTTTCATCTTTAACAATATTCAATCTAGATTTCCAGGCGTGCACTGCACGGGATAAGGGATAAATGCTTTTTCCTTCTGAATTTCTCATTTAATTATCAGTCTTAGAGTTAGTACACTAACTTCTCCTATATCCTTACTTTACGAAAGTACATTTATTCTCATTAAATTTATTTTATCTCATTGAGCTTTCTGCCACAACTTTTAAATTCTATTTCTTTGGTGTTACAATGTTTTAAGAGTTTTTGCAGTTTAAGAACGATTTTGCAGAATTTTTAGACTAATTCATCGAATTTTCTTCAACATTTCTTCTTCAGTGTATTAAAAAAATGAAAATTTCAATTTTAAGTTTTTACTGCTTATAAAAAAATAATAAAGGATAAGTAAAGGGTTGGCATAAAGTTTATTTACATAAGTTTTTAAAAATAGGCCTATAGTAGAAAAACAACAAATATTGTATCACCTTTACCTCAGGTAGGTAACCAGAAAAATCTACCTATATTGTACATTGTAAATAAAAGAAGCCTTTTTTTATTTGTTCGAATCTCATCTAATGTTAATTTCTTGTTCACGTAGGCCCATTGAACACGTCTCTAGTTTATAGGTTCAAACGAGTACAAATTACCATTTTCGAATAAAAAAATTAAACATTCAAATAATAGTATTTCTGTACTTACGACAGCCAAATGTAACAAAAAAACTGTTTTATTTTTCTGTGAGCATATGCTTTAAAAGGGTGCATATAGTATTCTAACAAGGAGTAAAATTTTCACGAAGATATGACATTTTAGTGCCAATACCAATCAGTATAAATATTTTACCAAGATAAGGGCAAAATATTTTAAGTATTTATTCAAGGATTCATGTATCATAGGTGGTTTTGTGCCAATAAAACTAGAGAGCAGTTCAGGCGGTTTAAGCAATGGTAAATATACTTCTTTACTTCTACATCTCTAAAGAATATAATATTATGTAAGGAAATAGTTCTTCCCAATGTATATTGCATTGTAGCTAGGCATCACGGTGAAAAACGATTTCGGTAAGCAATGTAATACATCTATTTTATTTATCCACCATATTTGATTTGTCATGAGTTATTATAGGTATAATTGTGTTTGAGTAAAGACCTATTTTTTCTAAAAGTTCTTCTTTAACTACATTCATTAAATTTTCCTGGTAGTCGTTGTTGCCAGGTTAAAAAATTTATTTAATTCCTCCCTTAGATATGTTCCTAAAGTATGACATTTCACCTTGATTGTGATGTTACTATCATCAAGACACGTTGAATGCACCTGAAAATATATCTGCTAAGATTTAAGTATATTTTAATCTTCTTCTTTAATTCTATATTTAACCGTATCCCTCCTGGCTCGCATATCTACAATTTGATTTATTACTATTATGGTGAAAAAATTTACAAATATTTTGGCGAATATAGATGAAGAACCCGTCTTCAAAGACTAGCTGTAAAATAGCGTTATGCAGAGTGGCGGAATGAAATTAGTCACTATGATGGTATTTCTTGTTAAAAAAACAAGACGTAAAAATGACTATTTTGTAGATTTTTTTTTCACTTTAAAAAATCTCTCCGTTCTTCGGTCGACATGATACATACATTTTTATAGTTAGTATCAGAATGATTTTAGTTCGTTCGACTGTGTCTAATCTCAAGACAAAGTCTGCAGATACTCAATCACTTCTCAAAACTGTCTCCTTTGTTTATATATTTTATGAATCCTACTACTAGCAATACCAGTTAATAAATAACTCCTAATTACAAACTTATTATTTCATTTTGAATATTCTCTATTTTTCGTTGATAGAAAATTACTTCAGTTAAGCAACTCTAACCAAGAGCTTATAAAACGTTTTGTAGTCAATCTTTAGACGTTGATATTCATAAATATTTACTACCGATGATCACGGTAATTATTCACTATACTTTAGATTTGCTGTAATTTTACTGATAATCTCGTTTCATTTTTATGGTAGGTGAACAAAAAGACTATCTACGATCAAAACATTGGGCGTCTTGATAATTTTACAACGGGCATCGGCTTTTTTTTAGCTATAATAGCCGACACTTAGTATGGTATTTATATCGTCTGGTATCCCCGCAAGCAAGAATCAGTACAGTAGTCTTGAAGAGCCAAGCAACATTAATTTATGTATGTACTGTAATCAATTAAGTTCTACATACGTATTTTGTGCATTCTTATTTATAGTATTAGGGTTCAATAGAACTCCAGTTTTTTTTCTAGTGTACAGGAAGCTATTTCCGTGTAATCCAAGTTGTCGGTAATCCGACGGTGTCTCGGTCCCATCTACCTCGAATTATCCATGCACTACTGTATTTGTTTCCGTAAAAATGATCACCGTACTTAAACAGTTTTTCATGCAACTCTAAAGTGAGTGAAAATCCCATAGACATCAAAGTTACTCTTGGGACTAGCATATCGAGGATAAACATAATAGATTTGTTACATTGCTTACTGAAAACGTTTTGATTCCTAGCTACACTGCAATATACATTGGGAAGAACTATATCCTAACATATAATCTTCAGAGATGTAGAAATGAAGAATTTTATATATTTACCATCGCTTAAACCGCCTGAACTGATCTCTAGTTTAATTAGCATATTAACACCTATGATACATGTATCCTTAAGTAAGTACTTAAAATGTATTGCCCTTATGGTCATAGAATGTGTGTATATATCCACGTGTTCAATCTTTGCTACATTATTTATATATTTTTCAAACTATTTTTGAGTAATTCTGATATGGAAACATAAACAGCCGACAATCTGAAACCCATTCTGACGCGTTTGTTTACTTGATGGCAGACCTAACTTATCTTAATGTTCCGGTCAATGCATCTCATACTTTTCCCTTGGGGTTCTTAGATACTATAGGATCGATTAAGTAATTATTTTTTAACTTAACTTGCTTTTCAAATTAATTGTCATAGCATCTCTATCTAATTTTAAGAATCTAAAAGTGACTATTATTTGCTGTATATTGTTACAATTTGGTAACATTGCAAACATGTTATCACAAGTCTACAACACATGTATTAACAGATATAACATTTAATATGGCCTACGCTATAAATATTCACTAAAAGTTAATACCAATGTATTCAATAAATATATTAATAAAATACAATATAGACTACCAGCGGCTAAAGTCGAGGATAGAAACAAATGTTTCCGTCTTTATACGACCATTTTGACGTTGAGAGAATACCATAAATTATTTAGGTTTACGCCGTATATTAATGAGAGAAAGGGATGGAAAAGATAGAATGCAGAAAGTCAGTTTTTCGGGTCTTCGTCCACGAGAGTACTTGTGGAGTGCGAGCCTTTATCTTTGTTTGGCTTGGACCTATGTTTGTTTACACCAGACAGGCTGATATCGTAATATAAACTGACAACACTCGCACAGATGTCATTTAGGTTCTTGTATACAATACAGAGATAAACGAAAGATCATTCAGTATTTATTAACTACTACTTCAACTACCGTCCTGCAATTTCATTCAAAATACTACTGCCGTTGTAGCTCACAGGCACGAAATGACTAAGTGTGATTTATTGTGTGGTTTAACAATATATATTGCATTTACATTATAAAAATTGTTTTTGAATATTCTGATTGCATGTGACTAGTAGGGTAAACGTAGTTTTATGAGAGCAGTCATATTGTATTTACTAATTGAAAACTGTAGTAAAAAAAACCTACAGATTTTAGAGCAGTTTAGCTAAAAAGACTTATAATCGCACGATAAATAACATACACTAATTATTTCTTGTTCAGTGATTGTACACACTTAACTTTATTTACAAGATATTATTTGACATATTATAAGCTTTATTTATGGAAACTGGCATTAAAAATAATAACTCAATTTTGACAGCAGTATTTACACAGCGGCTCAGAACATTCTAGACATATTGGCTATACAAAGACATCTTACAAAGTGTAACTAGTCTTTCTATTTTTTGTTGGTCATTAGATACAGCACCTGAATCACTGTCTTCTTCGGCTAACCCGTCGCTGATGGTCAGGCACGATGACGGTAGATAAAGGTTTAGCTTGGAATTTGTAGATATTGGCATAATAGGTTTTCTGGATATATATAAGCTGATAAAGATAAGTCGATGAAATGATGTGGGTCAACAAATTCTCTTTGTCGTTTATTCTAAGTTGTATAAAGGTTGAAAAAATATAAGGTCTACTTATTTATAGTATTTTTTAATTTACGGTTATAGTACAATTTATTTCATTAACGGATGGTTGAAAAGTAATTCCGCTGCACCCGCTAACGATACCATCCTTTTTAAAAGAACAAAAGAAAATAACACGAAAAGAGAAGAAAATTAATTACCCGAAGAAGAATGAGAAAACAAACATAAATGTTTAGATAGTCTAAGTAAAATTGGAAAGAAAATATATGACAATTAGGTAAACAAAATACGTTTTTTAAAAAATTAAATAAAAAATTTAATTTTTATAAAATTATCAATTTGGGACAAACGGTTATCTTTTTAAGTTGAATCGTTCAAGCATAGAGTCTTTAAAATTCTCAAAGCACATGGACAGGCTGCATTGAAAAACTGCTCCAAGTTATAAAGATTAGTTTGACAGACATGAGGTAAACAAACGTGCTAGAACTGCTATCGGAGTGCCACCTGTTTATGTTTTCATATCACAAACACGAAGATAGAGTTCATATGTCCAATTATTCTTTCATACAGTTAAAATATTTGTACTCAGCTGTTTTTAATATAATATTTGTACAGCTGTTTTTCACCTGAAATATTGGAAAATCATACTCAGCTGTCTTTCATTGCAATGTATTTTTAATGGAGATTTTTGGTAACTTTTAGTTCCTCAAAACCCTATGAATGTTGTAAATTGAAAAAATTTATATTTTTCACCGCTCCTTCACGTCAACAGTTGAATAATTACAACCTAATAATACGTTTTATAATTACGTAATATACGTTATACATATAAATAAACGTTGAAAGAAACGTTGATACGTGATACCACGCTGATACCATACGTGTTTTTTGTATTTAACATTTTAGGTAAAAATTCTATTTTTCCAAGTAGTAAAAAAACTATTGTAAATGGATTTTTTCCTAAACTATAAGAGAGTCAGCAATTTTACGCAGTACAATTTATACGGTTGGTTTCATAGAAAATGATAGTTACATTCCAGTAGTAGAAAATGCTATTTTAAAATAATATTTCGTTGTAAAAAATGGAGATGTAAGCAATATCTAAATCAAGATCTGTAAAGCCATGAATAACTTACAACATAGGTCTTTCCCACTCTCTTTCTCCAAATAATAACCGGGATGTTTTCTTATGTAGAAATTTACTAGACGCTGGGTTAAATTAGATTTCCCAATATATATTTTAACGGTGACCGAGATATTGAATAGCTTTTCGTATCCGGGCACATATTTGATACAATTACAAAACTGGGCGTTTTTCTATTCATATTATGTAACAAAGAAAACTGAAATTCGATTTGCTTGGTATGTTTTTACCCTATATGTTAAGTAATATTAGGGTCGTACCTAATATAAACCCTACGGTTTGAAATATATCTATAAAATTCTTTTAAACAGAAAATATGTTGACAGTTGCTTTGTAAAACGGCTTTAAGTTCGTAAAATCACTTGAGCTAATAACATTTTCGTTTTAAAAGAAAAATGAAATAATTTTTTTTCTAATTGGAAAACGGTAATTAATATTTATTTTATTTTTTACGAGAAATAAACACATCTAGTTATTTGTAGTAAATTTAGTAGTAAATTTGGTTTTTAAAGTGATAAAATAGTTGAAAACTTTTAAAATCAAGCAGTAAAACTAGCTTTTCGTCTTGGGGTAATATACAAGAGCGAAACACTTGCTCCTGACAAATGAGATGAAATATGACCTCACGAAAACGGTAATTAATATTTATTTTATTTTTTACGAGAAATAACCACATCTAGTTATTTGTAGTAAATTTAGTAGTAATTTTGGTTTTTAAAGTGATAAATTAGTTGAAAACTTTTAAAATCAAGCAGTAAAACTAGCTTTTCGTCTTGGGGTAATATACAAGAGCGAAACACTTGCTCCTGACAAATGAGATGAAATATGACCTCACGAAAACGGTAATTAATATTTATTTTATTTTTTACGAGAAATAAACACATCTAGTTATTTGTAGTAAATTTAGTAGTAAATTTGGTTTTTAAAGTGATAAATTAGTTGAAAACTTTTAAAATCAAGCAGTAAAACTAGCTTTTCGTCTTGGGGTAATATACAAGAGCGAAACACTTGCTCCTGACAAATGAGATGAAATATGACTTCACCAAACTTCTCGATCTAACTCGTTGAATTTTCAGTTTTTCCAATCTCTTTCCCGCTCTTTCTCCCATAATTCGTTTAATGTTTCTCTTAGAACTCGGATTGGGTTTCCGAGACAGTTTAAAATATTATATTACAATATCCTAGGTGTTCTTTTAATAAAAAATAAATTATGTTGTGAATATCAAAGCAGCACCGACAGAAGTCGCGTCTAAAGAAAATTCGAATTGAAAAACATTTAATTTTGCGAAGGGAGAAATTACCTAACATTTGTTATCAGACGTGCCAAAGAATGTTGTCATTTCAGAAATTGGATTAAAAATTTAATTTTTTTGTCAATCCAATATGATTTTTTTAATTCTATAATATGCTTCACTTTAATAAACAAACTTGAGACGATGCTTTGTAGAATCTAAAAAGTGTGTTTGTATACGTTCAAAATGTAACTGAGCTGATCCCGGAAGACGAGCTTACGACAACTTTTAAAGAAATTACTGAGCTCGTTCTGGCTCCGGTGATCTACGTCAAAGATTTCGCCGAAGGCAACATCCAGCTCTACGAAGTACTTATGAGGGACAATGAGGAAAAAGAGCTACGCACTAAACGCCGGTGGCGCAACAAGCAGCGGGCATGGCGAAGGCGACGACGGAAAGAAGCTGAAGAAACCTCCCTAGTAGTATAAGTATTTCTATGTATTTCAATAAATTGTATTTTTTTCTAATTGTTTCTAAAGATGTATTTTTGTTTTTAAACATTTTTTAATAAAATTACCAATCTGTATTAAAGAAGTTGATTTAGAAAATCTAGTTTTGCATTTCAAATTTTATTTCTATTGTTTGTAAGATTTGCTATTTAATTACTAATGTCTGATTTGCAATTTTCCAAAAAAATTTTCTGAAAATTTAACTGCGCCGATCGTGAAAATTAATATTACATGCTGGTATGATAAGAAGACAGTTGTTATTACCCGTTTTAATATTGCGCCTGTTTGGGTTGTAAAGTAACTTTTTGGATTTATTAGTCTCCACTTCAAAAATGAATTTTGGAAGGCCTTTGAGTGTTAAGCGTAAAACTGAATTGTAAAAATACAAACCATAATTAGTAAAATATGAATGATTCAAACATAATTCCTTCGTTTCTGGATAAGGGATATCGCTCGTGGTTATCAACTATACATTCGTGACTTAAAAAACATACATATGTCATCCATATTTACTAAGATTCTATCATTAATAATATTAGGTATTAGAAACCATTCCAAAGATTTCTAAAATTGAAATAATAAACCTTTTTTTCTAAATAATAACGGTACACAATTTTAATACAGTTCTTATACAATAGTTTGAATTTAAGACATATTACTTACAAAAAGAAAACAATAGGAAAATACTTACTAGAACAGAACGGTAGGAGCTTCTGTCGTTTGAAGAAGGTCTAATGTTTAAAATAATGTACATTTGATTTATTATATCACGTTTCCTTTTCACAAAAGTTTAAAAAACCACTATCTACAACAGATAGCCAAATCTTGTGGTAAAACAAAGAAATCTTCTAAAAAATGTCACGAAATTATTTGCATAAATGCAAGTCGTCAGGTGTAGCGTGACCGATAATTAGCGCGCAGGAGGGGAAGGCATATAATCGAGAGTGGGGACTGCTACGGTAGGAGAGGAAGCGGCGCAGCGTTTTACACTATAGACTCCCTACTAATCACTACTTTGTGCACTGAACGAACGATAAAAGCAACATGATTCTACATTAGTAGCGACAATAGGTTTAACACAGTACTAAATAGCGATAAAGGGAATATAAAATTGTAGTTACATAGGGACATAAAAGAAATACCGTCAGTTACGAAAATCATGGGACTAGTAAGTAAAGCGAAAAATGTTTGTTTAAAGAAGAAAAAATTACAGAAAACGTACAACATGACCTATAATATATTATTGCTTATTATAATAAGAACAAAGGCTGCAATTTTTAAAAAAATACGTTTAATAAAATAGTTCTTATTTTCCTAAATACAAATCAATATATTTCTAGAGTAGAAATTTATTAAAAAATTAATTTGTAATCACAAACTAATATTTCCAAATAAAGTACTGATATCCGTGAAGGCTTTTAATGCTTTTTAATACAATTTACAATTATTGAATTTACTTTACTTTTATTATATATATATATATATATATATATATATATATATATATATATATATATATATACAGTAATACCTCTGCCTACGCTATCCCGTCTTAAGAGATTCACAAGCTACGCAATTTTAAATTAGGTAGTCTGAGTTACGCAGAAACAGGCCTGTTCTGAAAGAAAATGGATAAAAGAACGTTTACAGTGACGAAAGAGAAAACATTTCCAGGTTTTAAGGCCGCCAAAGACCAATTGACAGTGATGTTTGGCGAGAATTTAGCTGGTGACTGTAAGTTGCTATATCTCATAGTTTATCACTCAGAAAATCCAAAGGAATTAAAAAATATATTTAATTCTATCTTGCCCTTAGTCGAATCGGAAGGCTTGGGTGACAGCTTCTCTTTTTGAGAACTGGTTCGTTCATAATTAAATACCTCAAGTCGGACATTACTATCGGTCTAAACAAACTCCTTTTAAAGTAGTTCGTAATAGTTGACAATACACTTGGCCATCCTCCTACTACTTTGACTAATTTCGACACGCGCGTTAATGTTATTTTTGCCACCAAACCCAACTAGTTTGCTTCAACCGATGGATCAGGAAATATTTAAAGCATACTACACAAGAAGATCATTTGCGCATCTGCATGAAGCTATGAGACAGAACAACGAGCTCTCCGTTGAAGATTTTTTGAAACAATTCAATGTTTTAGATGCCTTGAGAATGATTGGACAATCTTGGAATGAAAATTTTACAAAAAACTTTGAATGGCGTTTGAAAAATTGTTTCTATTTTATTTGCCAATGAAACTCAGATGAAACTGGTAAAGTGATTGAAGAAGGTGTCGGTTTTACCAGAAAACTCAATTGTGCGTGTGTGTGTGTGTGTGTGTGTGTATGGGTGGGTGGGTGTGTGTGTGTGTGTGTGTGTTTGTCTTTTGTATGCATTAGAGTTACAAATTTACAACAGTACATACGAGATAGGAAAATGGTTTTTGAGCTCTAATTTAACATTTATTCTCCTCCAAAACATTCTTTCAATTTTTATCTCATTTTTCACACCTTCCTACAGTAATGAAACCCCTGTCTAGACCTGTAATTTGATATTGTTTAAGTCAAACGTAACGAACTTTGTTAATAATACATTAAGTAACTTTAGGAGAAGTAATTTATAACATTCTTTTAAATACTTACCGAAAGGATATTGGTTTTAGGTTTCATAATTTGTAAAACTATATAAAACAGTTTTATAATGAAACAATAATATTATTTATATTTCATGTAAATAAAAAAAAAATAGCTTTGAAGTGGAAATCTTGAAAAAAAAGGTGACAAGATTTTTACTTTTAATATGCAATTTTTTTTATTTACTTCGAACTCTAGAAGAACTTTTAAGCACCATTATATATATGTTTTTATTATTTTTAAATAATCACTTTATAAAATCTATAGTAGTTCCGTTAAGAAGCCTATATCCTTTCAGCTTCCCAGTATCAAGGTAGTTTTTCTTTTGTGTTGTACTACAATATAAGTACAAATAAAAAGACATTGTTTTTGTAATTTTGGTAGAACCCTTGTTGAGAAACAAATTATACAATTCCCTCTATGGGAAAGAAAACCGTTTGAAGTAATCAGTTTTTCTGTTTGCCAATCAAAAAAGATTGGAATATTGCCATTAGCACATAAAAGTATTTTGTTTGATTTTAATTATTGTTTTTAGGTACTTTAAACAATAGTACTGGTTCTTGTACTATTTAAAAATATTTAATGAGAAACAGTGCTATTTAAATAAATAATTCTTCTGTAAATGAACTTAACTATAAATAACTGTAAAAAAATACGTAATAATTGCAATCTATTGATCTAATCAGAAAGTTAGTACGACATAAAATGGGAATGATGTTTGATTGATGAAGGAGCTGACTTTGCTGTGCTCAGAAATGTAATAAATTCAGAGCAACTCGCAAGTTTCTCGTTTTGTGGAGATTTCAAGTTGAAAACATCACGTTTTTCAAGTCGTAAATAACTTTGGGAGTTGTTCAGATATTGTTACGTAAGCACTTAATTGTTATCTAGTAGAATTAGTCTCGCGTTACACAATGATAAGAATAAATTTATCAGAAAAGATTTCAATATTTCATAGATACGGAAAAAATAAATTGTTTAAAAATATAAATAGGTTTTTCTTGTTTTTATAAAACTGTAGTTTTTTTAAATTACATGTTCAATATAATTCTAAGAAAGTAGTGTTACGTTCGTAGCTACTACTCAATTGGATTCAGTGTTTTCAATTTATTTTTGGAAATATCAGCCCCTCTCTATTCGAGTTGGGCTTGTTTGTTCCCCTCTTTGTTTTAGTTGTCTATATTTACTAAACGCTACTGTATGTTGTACTCACTATTATTTTAGGAGTCAAGATCTCATACTGCCCGGTTTTCTTTCAATCGCCACCATAAATAAAATATTATTCAGGTGGGATGGATTTCCATTTACCCTATAGAAACTCTCCGCGATTACCATTTCTTGTTTAAAACTAATTTACTTGTTGACGCTTTCTTTTAACGTCTTTTTGATAGTTAATTTGATGACGTTTGAGTGTATTGATATCTTGATGCTATTCATTATAACATTACATATATATATATATATTCCAAGTGGAAACTTGCATTGATAATTCATGGAAAATAAGCTTCAGGTGATTATGATTAAGTTGCAATTTGAAGGTTTTTATAAACGTGGACTATATATTTGACCACAAATGGTTTATGAATATTCACTAAACGTTTTTCTTAAGGGATTATCAATTTTATCTGAACATTTTTATATGTTGTTTATTAGTTTTCATATCTTTTATTGATTATTTATAAGGACTTTTATTATCTATCAATTATTTATAAATTTGTTCAAATTAATATAGTTAGAATATAGATTCCCTTAATGTTTACTCCTTATTGATTATTTTTATAATTCAATTTTCCTATTTAAATATTATCATTAAATTTTATGAAATATTCTATTTTTATTTTAATACATTTTTTATTATAAAACCTATTCTATATGTTTGAGTACAGTTTTCTGTCATCCTTAACCTTTCAATACTCTCCTTTGTTGACGTGTTTTGGAGCTATTTAAGTTTACGATTTAAGTTTTGAAAATGGAGTTACTCCAAAACGCGTCAACACAGGAGAATATTTAAATATTCCTAACAGAAATGGAGATGACTATATTGATAGTTTTAAGACATATTCTTGTCAATTTTTAATTTAATAAACAAGGTAAGTTATTTATCTCCGTTTAAGAGTTGCTTCTAGTATTATTCTAGTTAGCAATAGTATCATTATTATTGTTATTAGACAAATTAGATCTTTCTTACTTTACAATATCACGATTTCGGCTTTCTCGTTGTTTTTGCTCCTCTGTCAATTGTTCTTATTAATTTATTCTTGAATTTATTAAAATATATGCTTATTTTTTAAATATTTTATGCACATGAAATCAATTAAGATGTGATTTTCTATTGTTTTTTATTTTCTTATTGTTTACTTATTTATTTTATTAGATTATTATCATATATTATTTTATTGCCTCCGATTTATTTATTTTATTTTCACATCACCCGTAATATCTATGCACTAATCCAATTCGAAACACTTCAATTCGTGATCGTAAAAATACCAATATCTTTAATTAAATGTTCCTTGTAATTGGAAATATATACCAATATGAGTATAAATATAGTTTATAAAAACCTTGTAAACTTTTAAAATTATTTGTTATTCACAAATGAAAAGACTATTCCCTGTAAATTAAACTTTAGGAACATCGAAAGACGTATCATTGTAATAAAAAATAAATGTTGTACATGGCGACTTTTAATTACATCTGTCTAAATAAAAATGAATGCTTATCTATATGTATCTTATGGCTTGCTAAACCATGCATTAAATCGATTTGGAACTTTGGTAATACGCTTCTGGGATTAGGCATATATGTAGCCTGATTATAATCGACATTTTCAACAACAAAAAAAGAAAAGAAAAATAATAAAAATACAAATGTGGCCGCTTACTTTTCTGTCCCTTTCATTGAAAAACGAATTATTAGTATCGATGCAACTAATAATAAATATATGACGATAGTTATGATATGAAAACAATGATTCCTAATTTAAGGGAAAATAGGTTTCTCATAGAATTTTATTTATATGTGTAAAGTTTCATTTCCATAACAGTTGTTTTAATTTAGTTAAATGCGTATATTATTCCCTTACTACTAATACTTTATTTGGTGTACAAGTTTTAAATGTTTTTGAATTGAAAACATCTTTATTATAAAACTTAGTGTATATATTATTTTATAAAATAAATCTTATTTTTTTTTGTAATTATAAAAACTCTTGATTCTATTTTACTCTTTATTCCTGTTCGAACTTAATTATTATAGGAGAGAGACAACGTCCGTCGGGTGAGCTGTTATGTTCATAAATACTAAATTAAGTTAGGTATGTACCACACCATTGGCTGTTGGGTGGTTCGCCGCGCAGCTAGTTTTTTTAATAAAAGGTAATAGGTACATATTGACTTACAAAAGAATTAATCATATCTTATGGATTCCAACGCATCGTAAGCCATAATAACGAAGTATACCAGCAAGAGTACGAAGTAGGGATGTATATACATCTTTCAAATATATATATATACATCTTTCAATATATATATATATATATATATATATATATATATATATATATATATATATAATTAATGAATCTAACTATTACAAATGCAAAAATAGTAGGCAATAAAATAGGTATTACCATCTTAAGGAAAACCATATTCAGATTGTTTTCCCTGAAGATGTGAATTCGTATTTCACTGACGAATAGCTTTAAATAACATATAAATTAAAACTATTCTTGCATTCATCAATTCAATTACAAGAAAACTCTTCACCATGTTTGATATATAACTAGGAAAAGAATGCCATCAAGCTATTACAATATATATATATATATATATATATATATATATGTGTGTGTGTGTGTGTGTGTGTGTGTGTGTGTTTCAGTGTATATATATATATATATATATATATATATATATATATATTTAACTTTGCGACACTGTTTTCTTGTATTCACTTAGTAGATCGTCTACTACAACCCCCGGTCACTGATGCTCGGTAATGGAGATACTATTAATATTTGAAAGTTAACTCGCATAAATACCAAGTAAAATTCTGGTTTAAGTACATATAGTGAAAGTAATATATATATATTTAAACTGTTTAAATATGTGTAATAATCATGTGAGTATTTTAATTGAGTGTATAGATAGATGCAATAAATGCAGTAGATACAGGCAAATGTGCATTTCGATTTGTATTGGTCAGAATTAATTTTCGTTCCGTTTAGTATGTGGAATTGAGCACATAAAACATACGATTAAATACAAAAGACTGCGTATCTACTGTCAGAGATTTTCATCTGTGTTTTAAGAGCTCCAAACATAAGTAGAAATACCTTCCCTACATGTAGTCCTAACAATTTTATTGGCCATATTGGTCTTGAGCAGTCTATTTGACCTGGGTGTCGCAAAACGTCGATACCCATGGTATTTATTTCTGTAATTATTCAAAATAAATCATTCCTAAACCATTTTGTTATGTGTATCTAGTTATTGTAGTTTCCTTTATTCCTTTACCCCTTTTTTTGAACCATTCCTTCTCTACATTCTAACAAGCTGTCTATCTATGCAACTCCAAGATCGACCTAAATCCTAGCTCAAACGTATTGGATTTGTTAGGCATCATTACAATTATTCTCTGTGTTTTGTTCCTCATATAAAAGAGTAGTAATTATATTTTACTTCCATCTTTTAAGCTTGAAACTTGTGCACGTATTTCTGTTATCATTCCTTCATGAATTCTTAATTTGGTATAGTTTTTGCTCTCAAGTTTTTAACAATTCCTTGACAATATAGCAGAGAAAAGGAATCAAGTTTATTAGGATAAGTTTTTGACATAAAAAGCTACAGCTATGAGAACTTTAACAAGATATTTCAGACTATGTTTCACAGCCATGACTACCACTATTAGGAGAACATGTGGCTTGTACTGTGTTTTCCTCAAAGTAATATTTGTTTTAACTGCACTGTCGACGAGATTTTACAGTTTATTTCACCTCTTGTCTACTGCCTTTATGGTTTCTTCTAATAACATTTTTTTCAATTGTAACACACTTTAGATGGTAGATGTAGATAAATAGCGTCGATAATGTTGAAATTTTTTAGCTTACAGGAAGTAAGTGGTATTCACAAATCCCAGAGATTGGATTGTGAAGAATGTAGCTAGGGCATATGTATGGTAATGTTGACAAACAAAGAGCAAATTAGAAACAGAGTAATTTTGAACGAGTTAATTTTTAATAAAGAGTAATTGGAATAAATAGTAATTTCAAAGAGTTAATTTAAATAAAGAGTAAATTTATTAAGAGTAAATAATGTTATTTTAAAATTAGAAGAGATATATAATTGTGTGCTTATGAAATAAAAGTGTTTACAAGAAGTTGATTTTTGAAAGAAAATATTTTCAAGTATGCAATGTTTTTAAAATTTTATGTTGTAAAATAAATGAATTGAGAATGTATAAGACAAGTTTCTAAGAGTTAATTTAAAATAAGAAATATTTATTAAAGGACTTTTAAATCTAAATTAAATTTATTATAATATATGTATGTCAAAGATAAAATATCAATGGAGATAATAAGTGAATTGTAGGTTTATATGGAAATTTGAATTTTTGCAAAAGGGTTTTAAATCAAAAGCAGAGTAAATATTGTTTATGTTATGTTAATGTCCTACAGAAAAAAAGTTTTTAGTTAAACTAAGTTTGTTCTAATTATGGTCATGAAAGTAATAATAAAAGGGATTAGGATATGTTTCTTTTAAAGGAGAATAATTTGGTTGCCGAATTAAGAGTCATTAATAAATTATTAAATTAGATAAAAACATTTAGTAAAAAAAAATTAAATAACACAATTTTTTTTTCAAAAGGGGGGAAAATATGTAACACACTTTAGATGGTGTTACATATTAAATTGGCAATTTCAGAAAACAAACGAGAATGTATTCAAAAATTGTAACAATATACAACTATATAAAAAATTGTGATGTATTAGAAATATTTTTAATGAGATCTCTGGTTGATAGTGACATCTGTCGGAGAGTTTAAAAACAAGTATATTAAAGTACGTCTGCGCACATGCGATGCGCGGTAGGTAGGAAGGTTGCTTCCAACGATAGTTTAAGCCCTCTTTTAGCCAAGATGTAAAAGGCAATGGACGTGTCCGAGAGCGAGGAAATTTTATCTTGTTTTCAAAAAGTTAATGTAATATTTTTTTTCTTAAACACGTTAAAATCATGGTGTAGAAGACAGCGTACGTAACCAAGTACAAAGATGGGACGCTGAAGTTACCGATGATGTTTCCTAAGACTTTTCCATTAGGAGGATGCGAGGCTACGACATGTGAATACAGCTAAGTGGACGATTTCAAACTTTAGAGATTTATTACAAAATTTAAAATGTTAGACAGTTTAACTCAAATTAATGAACCTTGAACGTTTCAACCTATATATATAAATGTAATTTACGCATCATTTGGTGCACTTGTGTTCAACTTGAATTATAAAATTTGATTATGAAAAAAGCTAGTAAACTCGAGTACAGATCCATTTTCAGCCATTGATTGATTTATTGATAGATTGCTATACGTAAAAATTTATAAGTCAAACATTAAATGTTCAATAATCCATAACTAAAGCAATGTCTAGAAATGTGTATTATGATTATAATATGTTATTTTTTGTTAAATAAAATGAGTGTAATTTGCTTTAATTGAATTTAAAAGAGTAATTATTTAACCAGCACACAATTCCATGCATTTCAAGTTAATAAGCCTTAAATAATAATTTAATAAGACTTTGCAGGTCATTTTCTAAATGTGTAACTATAAGCTGCAATATTTAAAATCAGCCTTAACTCATAAAAGTTCGAGCTAAGTTAAAAATAAAAATAAGACAGTTACATAAGATGCGCCACTCTGCTGTTAAGGCTAAAATTCTGCTAAAACATTGTCGATATTAAATCAGCTTAATTTGAAATGTAAATTTGTGTGTTGGCTAAAAGAAAAATTAAAAATGGCTGAAAATAACCGATTTAATTAAGTATATTCAAAAAGGTAAAATTTTATTCAATAATCACATAACAGTAGAAGTTATTTTAAAATGTATAAATTGAACGTAAAAGGTTGTGACTTGTGGATTGTGTAAACAGCCTTGGAAGATAGGGGAGAAACCAGTTATAACCTTTTTTTACTTGAATTGTAAAGTGTAGAGTTTCAAGGTCAGCTACTATTATTGTTTAAATTATAAGTCATAATGTGCGTAGTAAAAGTTTAGATATTTTTTTGTAAGTTTGTGCATTTCCTAAAAGCCGGTTGCCCAGTATAATGTTTACACAGCTGCAAGTCCAATGTCAGGCAAGTTAGAATTGATTGCCCGGTTTTGTATAAACAAGTATCCAGCCTGAAGTGCAATGTTTGCATAAAGCTTGTTTAAACGTTTCGAGTTTGGTTGACTTTTCTGTATGAAGAATAACATTCCGTTTAGTTTTCTGAAATCAGTTCTATTAAACAAAATGGTTTTAAAAATAGACCTTTTGTCAAAAGAGGAATCAAAATATAATAAAAAAGAAAATTATAATTGAAGGTAACTGTGATAGGATTTTAAAAGTAATGTTTAATAAAAAATAAATTTATAAGTTAATTTTAAAGGTATTTAAATTTAAATGTATAAGTTGTGTAATAGTCATGTAAAAATATTTTAAGCGAAATTTATCTTTTAAAATAGTTGAAATTTCTTAAAATTTGAAATTTGGAAATATGCAAGCTTTATTATAAAAAGAGGAATAAATTAACAAGGAAAATAGGAATGTGCCTTTGTACAGAATTTATACTCCACGACAACACTCACATTGTATGTCAAAGTGCACGTTGGCATGCTATATACCATTCTACATGAGAGAGACATAAACAAATCTCAAAACACAATACTACACCGATTCAATGACATGTGGGGAATCAACAGACTATATACTTGACCAAAATTGTGTATAAATGTGCAATCATAGATTCCGTTTAATTTCAATTCTTATTTGTAAATACAAAGAGTTTAGCAAAAAAAATTAATTTAATTTGTTTACAGAAATATTTGAAAGAAGTTTTAAGATGTAATAGAATACATATAGTCCTTTGTGTGTCAACATGCTAGCTATATGATTTTTAAATTAAAGTATGGGTTTTAATTTAAGAATAATGTAATTGGATTTTTAAAGTATGGGTTTTGAAATCCAAAAGAGGTATAAGATGTACGAAATATTGTAGAGATAACGAAAGGTTATGAGGCAATGGTACATGCTTAAAAGTTGTGAATGGAGAGGAGAATGTGTAGATAAATAGCGTCGATAATGTTGAAATTTTTTAGCTTACAGGAAGTAAGTGGTATTCACAAATCCCAGAGATTGGATTGTGAAGAATGTAGCTAGGGCATATGTATGGTAATGTTGACAAACAAAGAGCAAATTAGAAACAGAGTAATTTTGAACGAGTTAATTTTTAATAAAGAGTAATTGGAATAAATAGTAATTTCAAAGAGTTAATTTAAATAAAGAGTAAATTTATTAAGAGTAAATAATGTTATTTTAAAATTAGAAGAGATATATAATTGTGTGCTTATGAAATAAAAGTGTTTACAAGAAGTTGATTTTTGAAAGAAAATATTTTCAAGTATGCAATGTTTTTAAAATTTTATGTTGTAAAATAAATGAATTGAGAATGTATAAGACAAGTTTCTAAGAGTTAATTTAAAATAAGAAATATTTATTAAAGGACTTTTAAATCTAAATTAAATTTATTATAATATATGTATGTCAAAGATAAAATATCAATGGAGATAATAAGTGAATTGTAGGTTTATATGGAAATTTGAATTTTTGCAAAAGGGTTTTAAATCAAAAGCAGAGTAAATATTGTTTATGTTATGTTAATGTCCTACAGAAAAAAAGTTTTTAGTTAAACTAAGTTTGTTCTAATTATGGACATGAAAGTAATAATAAAAGGGTTTATGATATGTTTCTTTTAAAGGAGAATAGTTTGGTTGCCGAATTAAGAGTCATTAATAAATTATTAAATTAGATAAAAACATTTAGTAAAAAAAAATTAAATAACACAATTTTTTTTTCAAAAGGGGGGAAAATATGTAACACACTTTAGATGGTGTTACATATTAAATTGGCAATTTCAGAAAACAAACGAGAATGTATTCAAAAATTGTAACAATATACAACTATATAAAAAATTATGATGTATTAGAAATATTTTTAATGAGATCTCTGGTTGATAGTGACATCTGTCGGAGAGTTTAAAAACAAGTAAATTAAAGTACGTCTGCGCACATGCGATGCGCGGTAGGTAGGAAGGTTGCTTCCAACGATAGTTTAAGCCCTCTTTTAGCCAAGATGTAAAAGGCAATGGACGTGTCCGAGAGCGAGGAAATTTTATTTTGTTTTGAAAAAGTTATTGTAATATTCTTTTTCTTAAACACGTTATAATCATGGTGTAGAAGACAGCGTACGTAACCAAGTACAAAGATGGGACGCTGAAGTTACCGATGATATTTCCTGAGACTTTTCCATTAGGAGGAAGCGAGGCTACTACATGTGAATACAGCTAAGTGGACGATTTCAAACTTTAGAGATTTATTACAAAATTTAAAATGTTAGACAGTTTAACTCAAATTAATGAACCTTGAACGTTTCAACCTGTATATATATAAATGTAATTTACGCATCATTTGGTGCACTTGTGTTCACCTTGAATTATAAAATTTGATTATGAAAAAAGCAAGTAAACTCGAGTACAGATCCATTTTCAGCCATTGATTGATTTATTGATAGATTGCTATACGTAAAAATTCATAGGTCAAATATTAAATGTTCAATAATCCATGACTGAAGCAATGTCTAGAAATTTGTATCATGATTATAATTTGTTATTTTCTGTTAAATAAAATGAGTGTAATTTGCTTTAATTGAATTAAAATAGTACTTATTTAACCAGCACACAATTCCATGCATTTCAAGTTAATAAGCCTTAAAAATTAATTTAATGAGACTCTGCTAGTTTAAATAATTTAACTTTGTATTTTAAAGTATTTTAATGTAACGGAGTTCTACCTTCAAGTTTTGAAGAGCGTTACAGACAGACGATTATTATTACGCCTGAACTGTAAGCTAGAACTTAAAACTAAATAAACACACGTGAACGTTACACAATATCCTACTTTAATACACATCAAAGAGTCTTGAAATATTAAATCGTTTAAATTAATAACTTTATCCAGCAGATTTTTTGTGTAATCTATTGGTTCATTTTTTTTCTCTCTCTCTTGTTTCATCATTCCCAGTATTTATGTGTATGTATATCCGCAAAGTTGTTCATTATTCACCTGATTATTATTAGTAAAAATGATAACACAATATTTATTTCCCATAGATCCTGTTTTCGAACCCATTGAACAAGTTCTCACTACTTTTACTCACAGTATATCTCACTAGTTTTACTCACAGTATATCTCACTAGTGATACAGTCACTTTCTCTCGTTACAATTTTTGTACCTTAGTTTTTGTATAAATAATTCATTTTAAATTTTTTATGATTTCTAATGGTAAAACTAAGTTACACAAAAGAACTAAAGGCATAAAGTCGGACAAAAATGTAACATGAATTTCATCTTAGGAGATTTCAAATATTTGTCAAATATAAATTAAAATAAAGCTAAGCCTAAAATATAAAATTATACAATATTCTAAATATTATCCCTAGTACTTGATTCAATATAGTAATCGAAATATGGGCAGTTTTTCCTATCTATTTTTATCCAACTGTTGCACTCTTTCACCTATCCGGAATCTTTTTTCCAGTCATTTAACTGTTTCATATAGTTTTTTTGTGGAGCAATAAACGAAGATAGCTTAATTTTAAAAAGAGTAGGTAAGTATATTATCTGAATAAAAACTTATCTTATTTCTAATTTCTTACTGCTGGGTAAACGTCTCGACAAAAAATGGACTTATAATTTTCAAAAAATATAATACTTTCATTTTAGTGGATCAAAGACAGAAAAAATGAAAAATTTAGAATAAAATAAGAAAATATTCCGGAATAATAATTAAATCTGAATTATTTTCATAGTAAACCTTACATCCTTCTTAACATTTCTTTCTAAATTATAGTCGATGAAAGAACGATGTTCATATTTAGTAGACTACTAACTTCATACAATGCCGATAAGAAGACTAAGGTTGTAAGTATAATTGTAACAGTGTTAAAGCTTCTCTAGTAATTGCAAAACTGAACTTGTTAGCAGAATTCCAAACGTAAACTGCTAAATATACAATGACTTGCTTTACTTAAGAGAGCGAGATAAGCGGCGCATACTTAATGAGCATAAAGTTATTTCACCTAGCTAGTCGGTTCTTGCTGATGGAATATAGAGTTGACGACAAACTAACACTGTAATCCAACGTCATTAAACATTTATTTCCCACTCAGAGCAAACTGTGACTGATAGCGGTGGTACAGGTGATAACGTACGTAAACTTATAAATTCTCGCATCTGTAATAAAGGTGTGAGGTATTTTTAGTGTTTGTTTACACAACAGTCTGAGAATTTAATTTTTGAGTAAGAATAACATAAGGTCTTTAATAGGAGGTTATGTTGTGTTATGAGAAAGTCTGTGTAACTGGCTTCAGAATATGTCAAGAAAAATAGAATCGCAAATATAGTGCGGACAACGAAACCGTGCAATGGGCCTTTCGAGATTTCTCATGTACTACCTCTTCAAAACATGTTACACATTCAGATAGTTCTAACATAAATAGCTTCTGCTTCTATATGTGTACACATATTTCAAGATTGTTTGTTATTTCATACCGAAGCGAGTTTACCATCAAATTATCTAATATTGACCGACTCGTTAAAGTCAGAGTTTTGATAGTCCTTATCATGTTTGTAGAAAAGTATTTATGCTGTCCTTTCATCTTCAGTCTCGCCTACTGTGATCTCTCAAATACAAGTGCACGGTTAAGTGATCCACACTATATATTCATAAAAATTAATTGTGGAACAGATGCGATAAAGCTTCAACAGTCTATAGAAAAAAACCTGTTATTGCATAATATACCATGGTCATAATGGCTACATAATGGTCGTAACATAACCATGCCATGATAGACGAAATAAGGTTGATAAATATGGATACATAAAGAGGAAATAAATGATGAGAAAAGAAATTAGGTCATGGAGGAGCAAAGTAGATATGTCCAGGGCCTGAAGGTAAGAGGTAAACGTTGTGCTAAAGAAAAGGCAAAGAAAAGACTTATTTAAATAATACAAATTAAATAACTCTGAAAAGGTTTATTACAGTATCATGATACAAGTTATAAAATTATAAATTAAAACACTCACCGTTTGTGATTAAGTTCTTCTGGTAGGAATACATGGTCACAACATTTCGTTTAAAAATCAGTTTTATTCCAGTTACAATCAATATTCCTTTTCTAAAAGCTTACTCGAGTCAAAATGACAACAGTAAGAATTGTCAAAATAATGAAATTCTATTTTAAACCGACCTCACGAACAAGCGTTAGTGAAGAAGCTGTAAAAAGCCAAGATACAAAAAATAATTTGCGTGAGTCTCTAAGCTTAATATTTTTAAAAGAAATTACCCTAACCCAAAAACATATGTAAAACCTCACAACACTTTATGTCTGCAATAAAAATGTAGTACACGTCTCTAAAAAGACGATACACTCTATTAAACTATAAAAACGAAAAACCATTGCAATTGCGTGACAATATACTCGTAGAAAGTTTTTGTTTCCTCCTTCTGACGACAAAAGTGTCGGAACAGCTGATACCGTCAGCTGTGCGAGGCTGATTACACGTATATCGAAAAACACTTATTCTTTTGGCGACGTAATTCTGTATTAAATCTCAAACGTATTAGCCTATGTTCGCACGTAATCTATATCGGCATAATAATAAATGCTGGTGATGCAGAAAATGTTTTGGAAATACAATCAAAATTAAACTTTAAACAATTATGTTTACAAAACTTAACTTCAGAGTATCTACATCCAACCTTATTGAAATAGCGTTCCCTAATAAAACAAAATATATTTTTATTATATTTATCTATACCGTATCCTGTGTTGGATAGATACTTTATTAAAAAAATAAATGAATACAGTTTGTAAAGAGTTTACCTCGTTGACTATTCAAGGGGCGTCCATTTTGTAATACGTTTTACACTGTCGTACATAATAAGGCCGTCGTTTTTCCGCTTTAAAGCAGTTTAAACTCCAATGAAAATACATATTCTAAATGAGTGTAATTTAGGTATATTCTAATGGAGTATAACAAACTGCTTTGATAATATATATATATATATATATATATATATATATATATATATATATATATATATATATATATATATATATATATTAAAACTTGTATAAACAAAGACTACAATAATATTACATAGATAAACAAAGTTAACAAAATATCATATCTTACAACTAAGTATAACTTGGTTATATAAACAAAGTCTACCAGAAGATAACATGATATAACAAAGTATAACGTATATTAACGAGGTATATATACGAGGTGTGTAAATTAAGAAATTAGTCTGATTTTCTAGTGTTCGATCTGGCAATACTGGAGACGCGGCGCATGCAGGGTAGGGAATATAAACATCTGATACATGTCCAGTGCAAGTTTAAAGACGCTAGATTTACTGCACTGTACGTAGTGAATTTTTGTTTTGAGAAAGGTTTTTTAGTACGATTTAAAAATGAGTGACATCAGTTTCGAACAACGGTGTGCCTTCAGGTTTTGCTTCAGGCTTGGGCACAGTGCAACGGAAACACTTGTTAAGCTTCAGAAACCCTATGGAGTTAGTGCTTTGTAGAGAGCCCTGGTTTTTCGGTGATTTAAGGCATTTTCAAAAGGAAGAGAATTGATTGAAGATGAACTACGAAGCGGAAGGCCTTCAAGAACCCATGAAAATGTCGACAGAATCCGGGATCTTGTGCGTTCAGATCGTCGGTTGGCCGTCAAAATGATCGGGGAAGAGTTAAATTTGGCTCCCACCAGCGTTCACCAGATTTTGATTAATGAAGTGGAGATGAGAAAAATCTGCGCAAAAATGGTTCCAAAAAACCTTTCGCAAGGCCAAAAGGACATCGAGTTTTTGGCCAGTAAAACCATTCCTTTGGTTCCTCAGCCTCCATATTCGCCTGACTTATCTCCATGTGAATTTTTCCTCTTCCCGAAGTTGAAATTTCATCTCAAGGAAACTCATTTCGGAACAATCGAAAACATTCAAATTGGTGTAACCGACCAGCTGAAAGCTATTCCATTATGAGAGCTCCAGCACTGCTATGACGAGTGGGAGAACCGTCTCCAGCGCTATGTGGCTTCAGAAGGAAGTTATTTTGAGGGTGACAATATAAAATTGTAATTTTATTTGAATAAAAAAAATTTATATAATCAGTCTCATTACTTAATTTACACACCTCGTATATATATAAAGCATAAACACTATTCACAAATTTCGATTTTATTTAGTTTTACAAATTTTTTAAAATTAATTTTTTTATCTTGTTTCAAATTCGTAAATTAAAGCTATAAACATATTAGAGTAATAAACAAGTATTAAACATGTTACTTCTCATGTCAACATAAATAAACTGTAATAAATTTATATAATTATAACTTCATTGGTTTAACGCAATAAAACGCCAGTTAACCCTGGCTATATTTTTTACTGTGAATGCGATTGGAGATGGAGCGAGCAATAAATAAACATTCTATTAGGTTTTATATAATCAATTATGGGTAATAATGTAATCAGGTTACATTTAATGACAATTCTACAAAGTTTCTACAAGTTTTACAAATTTGAAACCGAGTTGGATTAGTAGAAACACAGAATAAAATTAGTCGTATTGTTTTACAACTTAAGAGTAAAATATATATTAACTAAATTATCCCTCCCCCCCCAAAGAAATATAATACAAATTTTTCTCATATATTTCGTATAACAGTTTTTCGAACTTCATATTTAGCATAAATATAAATCTCTATGCATAAATATAAACTTTCCTATCCACGAGTTCTTTAAATATCCCGCATGTACGAGGACTTTTATTTCATATTCTACTTTTAATATAGCCTATAGGCTACACCTCTTTACTAAGTACATATTGATGTCATGCACCTACTCTTTTAGTTTCATGGTTTAGTTATTTGATGTCTAAATATTCCACCATTTTGTCTTAAATTAAATAAATTTGTATGGAATGTTGTTTTATTATTTATTTCATTTGTATATAAGTGCTTGTATCAAGGTAATTTTATAAATTCTGTTAAATTAAAATATTAATAATTCATGATTAGATCATGTAGTTAGAAGAGTAACTAATTCATAAGGGTAACAATTATTTGAAATCTAAAATAGGAAAAGAATGGTTTATAATTGTGAAAACTTGGAGATGAAGGTACAGACAGAAATGATTTGAGAGATGAAGTGTAGGGAAATTTCAGAAGAATAACCGATCATGAATAGAAAGTATCTGACGTATCCTCTAGATATTGTAGCGGCCGGTAATGTTCTTGCACGCTTTCGCCAGGAAGCATTAATTGGAGTGTTTGTGAAAGATTGAAACACGTCCTTGTATATGGCGATCACATGGGTAAGTAAATATTTTGAGGGAATAGGTACAACATAGATGAAAATTATAACATATTTTAAATTTAATTCAGGAAAAAAGAAATGTTTCACAAGTTATCACTGAGGGTTAAATCATATAGCCTGTACATATTAGTACACACGCAAAGTTCTCATAAAAATAGAAAATAGGTTTTTTCTATGAAAAAACTATAATAAGTGGACAGTAAAGCGATGTCTAATTATAATTCAACTCGTATAAAGTCCTAATTTATATAAATAGAGTAAAAAGCTCTATGAAAAATGTAAACGTTTATGTATGAACGCTATCCATAAGTAATACGTAACTTTATGCACAGTTGAATCAATTAAATATTAAAAAGGCAAATTACTCACTGATACAATATTTAAACACATTGTAATGCACCCTCACTGCCAGTTTGATTATTAAAGTGAAGAGACATTCAACAACTCAGCTTTCTGTACAATCTATGGAACAATTAATTGGATTGAACTTCTGTAGAACCCATTTTGACCGAAGAATTAAGTATAAAATGTCACAAGGAAAATATGTATGAAATGGGACCAAACCAGAAACTATATGTCAAGCTTAATTATGAACGATATTTTTTGTGTTTATTAATCGGTTATCTAGTAAAATACTTGCAGGGAATAAAATGAAATTATTAAAAATTACGAACCTAAATTAGAATACGGTGTATATTTATGGGAATGTGAGTGCTTAAAGGATATAATCTGAGTTCATAAAAGGTAAAATCTGTGTGCATAAATGATAAATTGTGAGTGGGTAAAGGGTATAATATGAGTTCGTAGAGGACATATTGTAAGTGTGTAAAGCATATAATGTGAATGCGTAAAAGACATAATGTGAGAGCGTAAAAGATATATTATGACTACGTAAAGGTTACATTTTTGAATACGTAAAGGATTAATTATGAGTGCGTAAAGGATATAATGTGATTGCGTAGTAATATATATTATGAGTGTGCGTAAAAGATACAATGTGAGTGCGTAAAAGATATAATGTGAATGCGTAAAGGGTATATTGTGAAAGCGTAAGGGATACAATGAGTGCGTACAGTATTTAATATGGTGCGTAAAAGATTTACTGTGAGTGCGTAGAAATATATATTATGAGGGCGTAAAAGATACAATGTGAGTGCATAAAAGATATAATGTGAATGCATAAAGGGTATATTGTGAAAGCTTAAAGGATATGAGTGCGTACAGGATTTCATATGAGTGCGTAAAGGATTTACTGTGAGTACGTAAATGATAGATTATTAGTGCGTACATGATATAAAATAATTGCCTAAAGGATATAATCTGCGTAAGTAAAGGATATGATTTACGTGCGATAAAGATAAAATGGGAGTGCGTAAAAGATATAATGTAACTGTATAAAGGGTAATAATGTGAGTTCGTAAAGAATATAATGAGTGCGTATTGGATATTTTCTGATTTGGTAAAGGATATAATATAAGTGCGTCATGTACAAAATAAGAGTGCGTAAAGGTTATATGGTGATTGCGTAGATGATATATTATGAGTGCATAAAAGATATAATAAGTGTGCCTAAAAGATATAATGTGAGTGTATAAAAGATATAATGTATCTATGTAAAAGATATAAATTGAAAGCGTAAGGGATAAAATATGATTCCAGAAAGATATAATACTAGTTCGTCAGAGATATAACGCGATTTCGTAAAATATTTAACATGTGGATTTTTGATATTTATTATCGCCTTTATTACTAAAAATAATTTTTACTACGTAACACAATAATAAGTCAAACCTATGACTCAGTGGAAGACCATAAGGGAGTCGATGTTTTTGAAAATGACTCAAGCACCTCCCCCTCCCCTCGTCTTCTCGCCAAGGCCAGCAGCTCCCAAGTACCAGCTTACAATGTTTACCTTTACTTATTGGGAACCTGCTTCCGAGTTTCTCGTCCTTAGAATTATCTTTATATTACTCCCAAATACCATTCTCGTTAATATGTTCTACATGACCTTTCTCTCATTAAGCACTATCATAAAACATTGTACAAGGTACTGGAGTAGTTCTTTCGTCGTCACTTCAAGTTCTCGGTCTGCGTCTTTCAATTAATTTCAAATCACGACTCTTTGGGCTTCCTAAAGTGAGTCAACGTTCCTTTCCAGATGATAATTGTGCTCTGTTTTGTTATTTTTTTCTTGACAGGTGAGCTATTGTACTTTGCTTTTGCACTCTAGTTCAAGACCTGTGCTTGAGTCCACTAATATACGTCGTTTATTCGACATTTAGTCCCAGCTGTTTCATATTCTGTATACATTCAGTGATCTCTTGTAATTATTGCTCGATCTCTTGTAAAGATAATTAAGGGATGCTTCACTAGTGTTCTGGGAAAATTTTAATTTCACCGTTCTAAAAATATTAAAAAAAAGCAATAAGTAGAAGTATTGAGATCTAAATATATTTAATTATTTACTAGCAGAGTACTACGTCTATAAACGGAACGAAGCACACGATTACATATATTTCAATATAGGCCTACCTATAAAGTATCCAGTTACTTTTTGGTATCTTTTGGTTTTTTCACTATCTTCTTTATTTCTTCTAGTATCGTTGGAACATATAGTTCTCGGTGAATATCTTTGTTTTTTACATACCAAGGAGCATTAACTATATTTCTCAGTACTTTATTTTGGAAAATCTGGAGAAAGTCTACATTAGATTCCTCTGCACATCCCCACAGTTGACCGCCATACATCCATACTCCTTCTTCGATTTGCTTAATTTTGGAATTTTCTCCTTCCTGTTTGATTTTGAAGGTTCTGCCTTTGATATATGATGTTAACAATGAAACATATTCCTTTGAGCGCATCTTATTTGATTTATGGATCAGGCCGTCATGCCACACCTTACCAAAGGCTTGGGCCACATCTAGAAATAGCGCAGTGTAAATCTATTTATCTTCTATTATATCCGTTATTCTATGGACCTGATCTATAGCGGAATGTTTTTCCATGAATCCTAACTGGTATTCTGGAATCAGACCATTTTTCTCTATGACTGTTTTAACTTTTTTCAATTAGAGCTTTTCGAATAGCCTAGAGATTGCAGGAACTAGTTGTATCGGTCTATAAGACTAAATATCATTTGGAGATATTCCTGGTTTTCCTGCAACTTCTGCTACCTTCCACATATCTGGCACAGAATTTAAGTTTAAATTCTGCATTAATATGATAAGTAAGCACGATAGATTTGGTCGTAATTTTATACAATACTATATAGCTATCATTAAATATACTTGTAAAGGGTCCTGTCTGGATATGTGGTTGTTTTTTATACAACATTACCTAACAAAACTTCTACTTCTGCGGAGTAATACTTCGTCATGTGATCTCTATTCTTGTCTTACGTGTGTACATTTGGTTAACGTATAAAATTACAACCAAATCCATCCTGAATGGATACTTCATAGATTGTTGTCTTACTTGGCAATAGCAAACAATAGTTGTTAATATAGTTTTATAACCTGGTTTTGATTCATTTTCAATGCATTGTATTCGGGGTGGGCAAAGTGCATTTTTACCAGCGCTTTTAGCACACAATGGGGGGGGGGATAACATTTTTTCAAAACTGTCAACTGTTGAGGCGTGAGCGAGAGATTTCATACTTTTTTTCTGATCTCTAATGACTTTCTTCGCAGCCCGACATAATTATTCTCGCTAAAATCAAACACGTGAAAACGGGATATAAATAAAAAATTTCAGCTCAAAGGTCCCAGTAGTTTTTACGTGATTAAGTAATACACACACAGACAGACACCGGTAGATGTTTGTATAATAGTATAGATTAGTTCCCAAAATATATACCTAACTATATATTTACTGATTATAGTCTTAAAACCAAAGGAAAGATAATATTTTGCTTCAACATAACATTTGTAAAGTCAACTAACCTAGAAAGATGAATAGCAATCAATTACTATCAGCTGTTAAAATGTGTTTATAAGTGACTGTTGCAGGTGAATATCAGCTGAATAAGTCAAGTTAAGTATTTAATGGAGTATAGACGGGAGTTTTCAAGTCCCGTCGGGCGATGCAATGATGGAATATCTAAACGAAAATAGGCCTATGTGTTGAACCAAAAACGTTTATGTAAAATTTCAGCTGTAAATGGGTAAAATAATGTTTAAGTGATTGAGTAAAACACACACACACACACACACACACACACACACACAACACACACACAACACACACAAAACACACACACACACACACACACACACACAACACACACACACACACACACACACACACACACACACACAACACACACACACACAACACACACACACACACACACACACACACACACACACAACACACACACACACACAACACACACACACAACACACACACACAACACACACACACAACACACACACACAACACACACACACAACACACAAACAAACACACACAACACACACACACAACACACACACAACACACACACACAACACACACACACACACAACACACACACACACACACAACACACACACAACACACACACACAGACACACAACACACACACACAACACACACACACACACACACACAACACACACACACACACACACAACACACACACAACACACACACACAACACACACACACAACACACACACACAACACACAAACAAACACACAACACACACACACACAACACACACACAACACACACACACACAACACACACACACAACACACACACACACACACACAACACACACACAACACTCACACACAGACACACAACACACACACACAACACACACACACACACAACACACACACACACACAACACACACACACACACAACACACACACACACACACACACACAACACACACACACACACACACACAAAACACACACACACACACACACAGACACACACATACACCATTAGATTTAAATATATAATTATAGGATTTCCTGATGAAATACTTTTACAACTTATTTATTTGTTTTTTTTTAAAATTAATCCATTGGCTGGCTTGAAATAAGAGATTTCAATATTATAGTATTTTTTAATACATTATTGCAGCTGTTCTTCAGATATTACATTTTATAATGCCATTTAATTATCTGGAAACTGTTGCATTAGGTAAGAGTAAGGTACTTTTATTTTCTGGTAATAATTCCCCTATTTCATGGAACATCTTGTCCTACCCATCCACACGAGTTGCAATCGAGCTACTAGTAACGTAAAGAATAAGATTTTAATGAAATAATTTCGCGTTCGTTTTTTATTTCAAATAACATCTCAACTACAATAATCTCTTGAATTTTGCGTGATTGTGTTTTCCTTCTTTCCATTATTTTACCCCGTGAAATAGGATTTCATTAATAACTTTCCACAAAACGTCAGTTAGTTCAAACGACGTCATGCATTATGTAGTTCAATCACTGTGACAGGCTGAGAGGTTTCCGACAAGTTTAGGCTGACGAAATTTATTTTAGGCAACACTTTTGGTTTTTCAAATTTTAAAGTGAAACGGTAAAATTTATTTATGAAGTTCAAAAACTCTTTTATAGACTGATAAAACTTGAACTGGTATAGAAAATATACAATATTAACAATTGATTTAACCAATATTACAATAAGTATATAATAACATTACAGCTGGCTGTAAACTGTTTTAACTTCTACAAAAAGGAAAGTTATATTTTTACGGAAACAAAGCTATTTCTCCATTAAAATATCATAATAATAATTCGTGTACTGTATAGCTGAACTATGGAACGAAATTAAAGAATAAATATAAAGTAAGTCTTGGAAAAAAGTCCTGAGTCGTAATAAAACTGTTGATTGTGTCATTGATCCAGAAAACGTAACAGATTTGACATTTCTTATCAAGAAATTTCAAGGTTGTGTAAATGACGATGATACAGATGTACGTCAATTAACGAGTAAGGACGAACGTAAGTAAGTAGCAACAACACATATTACGTCTATTGAAATGGTACAATAACTACTGAAGACAGTGATGATAAAAATAAATATGAAGGTTCGCCCTAGACAGTACAAGACCGGAAAATAATCCACGGTGAAGGAACCGTAGTCTTGGAAACCTCAATGCGCAATATTGAACAACAGACACCAAACCAACAGATGTGCTTCTGCTAAGACGTCTACGAGACACCACAGCTCGAAAACGATTTGATCGGCAGACGCAGAAACACTTTATAACTTTTTCTTCCAACATTCGTAGCAACCGTGATAAATAATACATACCAAAGCAACTTTAATTTATGTAAGTACTGTAATTGATACGGTTCTGTAAACGTACGAGTATTTTGTGCATACCTAACTAAAGTATTAGGGTTCATTAGAACCCTATTTGTTATAATGTACAAGAAGATATTTCAGTGTAATCCACGTTTTCGGTAATCAGAGGGTCCGGTCCCATCTACCTCGATTTATTGAGATTTTACTGTATATTTATTTATTTACACTGTAAATTTGTTGTACACAATGGGTGATTTTTACCACTGTATATAAATTTATTTATAAATATTTGACATAAAGATATATTGAATGTGTTACTCTATAAAACAATAATTCTTTTTGCTTCATAAAAATATTTAAAGTGTAAGACTAACTATAGGAAGACTGGTCGGAAGCCAGAACGGATTTTCTAGAATAGTGACTTCCAAAACTCATGTGAAAAAAACTGTATTTCTAAATATATTGTTTTACGTCTGGGTGTATTTTAATATCACTAGCATAGGTTTGATGGACATTAGGAAATATATCTTCTACTTCATAAGAGTCCTCTAGAACATTTACATCACTGGTACAGTTGTCATTTATATTTAGCTAGTGAATTAATTGTTTTCGATCACTTTCATTATTTTAACAATAAGAACAAAACCAATATAAAATGTTTTTAATAATTTTTATAACACTATAGGAACAGAGATAAATAGGGTAACGCAGTTAAAAACGTTATTTAGAAATTAGCTAACCTTAACAAATAAATTTATACCGTAAACCTCTTTACTCGACTGATAGTAGTGATTGTTAGTTGATTAGGGACGTGAAAGATAATGTCGATGACTGTAAAAGCACGGTTGGCTGATCACTGTCGGTAGTCGCAAGCAGTGTCAAAGTAACTGTTAGTGGATACTAATAGTGAAAACGTCGAAACGTAAATGAAAGATTATCATCAATATATTTACTGAATATTATTGTCTTCAGTTCCTATAGATGATGAATTAGAGATTTTGCTATTATCTTGTTCAGCAAAGCAAGTTACCATGAACTTCTGTTTGTAAAAGAAACTGTTTGATTGTGAATCTTTTTAAGGAGCTCTTGAATGACATAGCTTTTATATGCAGATGGAGACATCAATATCTATTTATTTCACGGTTGAATATGAATTAGGAAGTACCGGAATGTAGACGGATGAATGTAGACGGAGGAATATAGACGGATGGATTTAGACGGAGGAATGTAGACGGGTGGATTTAGACGGGGGAATGTAGACAGATAAATGTGAGGAATATTTACGAATGAATGTAGACGACTGATTGTAAACGGAGAAATGTAGACTGAGCAACGAAGACGGAGGAATGTAGATGGTGGAAGCCTGAGAATATTGACGAATGGATGTAGAATGGTTTAGGCTTCAATGGCAATTTCCGCAATATAACCCTGTAGAAAGATTTTGAAAAGTATGTAGATGAAAAGCGATACAAACACTGGGGTTTTCCGAGTACTTATGGAGTTTATAATGCATTAGGTCTGTAGAGAGAGCATCGTGACAAGGGAGGAGAATCTCACTCCCCAGCCACCACTCAACCCATACACTTTTGTCACTACTGATTCTTGTACTATTTGCTTTATCAGAAATAACAAAAATACTCTGATTTTCGGGAGTACAATGCAATTAAACATAAAGTAGATATACGGAATAATTTTACTGAAAAGCAATAATAAATATAAAAATTCCTCATATTAAATCTTTTACGCAATCCCGTTATATCTTTTACGCACTCTTTTCATATCTTTTTATATCTTTTTATACTCATATTATACGCTTTTTCATACTCATATTTTATCCTTTACGCATTTACACTATATCCTTTAAGCACTAAAATTAACTTCTACGCACTCGCATTATATTCTTTACGCTCTCGCATTATATGCTTTACACACTCATAATATATAATATATATTATATACAATACATATACTAGAAGAAATAAAGAAGATAGCGAAAAAACCCCAAAAAGATACTTAACCTTCAACCAAGTACAGTGGCTCTTCAATTTTTTAATAACCAGTACATGGTTAGAAGATTGAAGACAACCGCACTATTTGAGTTAATGTAGTGTTGTGTTGTGCTGTGCTAGTTCTAATATAATATGTATTGACAATGTGCAGACAAGAACTAATGAGTCAATGGGCACTCAAGTTATATCAGTATTTAGGTTAAGATAATGTAAGGAAAGTTAATGGTTGGTCTAATAAGACCAGTTTTATTAGGAAACAATGCATAGTAACTGGATACTTTATATGTAGACCTATATTGAAATATATGTAATCGTGTGCGGCGTTCCGTTTATAGACGTAGTACTCTGCTAGTAAATAATAAAATATATTTAGATCTCAATACTTCTACTTATTGCTTTTTTTAAATATTTTTAGAACGGTGAAATTAAAACTTTCCCAGAACACTAGTGAAGCATCCCTTAATTATCTTTACAGGAGATCGAGCAATAATTACATAAGATCACTGAATTTACACAGAATATGAAACAGCTGGGACTAAATATCGAATAAACGACGTATATTGGTGGACTCAAGCACAGGTCTTGAACTAGAGTGCAAAAGCAAAGTACATTAGCTCACCTGTCAAGAAAAAAATAACAAATCAGAGCACAATTATCATCTGGAAAGAAACGTTGACTCACTTTAGGAAGCCCAAAGAGTCGTGATTTAAAATTAATTGGAAGACGCAGACCGAGAACTTGAAGTGACGACGAAAGAACTAATCCAGTACCTTGTACAATGTTTTATGATAGTGCTTAATGAGAGAAAGGTCATGTAGAACATATTAACGAGAATGGTATTTGGGAGTAATATAAAGATAATTCTAAGAATGAGAAACTCGGAAGCAGGTTCCCAATAAGTAAAGGTAAACATTGTAAGCTGGTACTTGGGGGCTGCTGGCCTTGGCGAGAAGACGAGGGGAGGGGGAGGTGCTCTGAGTCATTTTCAAAAACATCGACTCCCTTATTGGTCTTCCACTGAGTCATAGGTTTGACTTATTATTGTGTTACGTAGTAAAAATTATTTTTAGTAATAAAAGCGGTAACAAATATCAAAAATTCACATGTTAAATATTTTACGAAATCGCGTTATGTCTTTGACGAACTAGTATTATATCTTTCTGGAATCACATTGTATCGCTTACGCTTTCAATTTACATCTTTTACATAGATACATTATATCTCTTATACACTCACATTATATCTTTTAGGCACACTTATTATATCTTTTATGCACTCATAATATATCCTCTACGCACTCACAATATAACCTTTATGCACTCTTATTTTGTACATGACGCACTCATAATATATCCTTGACGAACTCACATTATTTCCTTTACGCACCTTTATTATATCTTGTACGCACTCACATTATACCCTTTACGCGCTCCTATTATATGCCTTACGCAACCAAAATATCTTTTAAGGACTCATATTATGACCTTACGCGCTCTTATTTTATCTTTACGCGCTCACATTATATCCTTTACGCACTCGCATTATATGCTTTACGCACTCATATTACATCCTTTACGCAGTCGTATTATATTTTGTACGCATTCATATTATATCCTTTACGCACTCAAATTATATCCTTTATGCAATAAAAATAAAAATATGTCTTTCGCAAAAGCATTCTAATTACTTTGTCTAAGGGTGGAGACTGGTGTACCGTCCTTTATTGCCCCGATGAGCGTTGACGACAGTGCCTTATGTTTTATAGACGACAAATACACAATATCTACAAAAAACCCAAGCTCCAGCCTATAAAATTTAAACTATACTACCTATCTCAGGAAAAGCCATAAGTAGGATATTTATTGCGAATTGTGTTGAAGAAATTTTAAGTTTTAAAGAATCTTTAATAATAAATAAAAACCAAGTAAAATATTGTTAATGATTTAGTTCTTTTTAAAAAGATATGATAGAAACACTCTGTCCAGTAATGGTATTTTCCTTGGGGATTAATGAAGGTCCATAAATCTCTTCATGATATTGCAATATCTTTCAAATATAATCCAATGTATGTGTTTTTTTAAAGGTACACGTTTATCCTCGAAACGTCACCAAACTTGAGCGTGAAACAAAAGACAATGATCATGGAGCTTTTACTTTAGAAAACACTCAACAGCTGACTTAAACTCTCATGTTGTTGATCATGAGTTGCTACCTCTTCCCAACCAAATTGATCTAACCAGATTATACCTACAGTAAACCCTTGAAAAATACCGATGAATATTTTACACGTTTCGTCCATCTCTTGTTCATCTTCTACAATCTCCCGTTATATATTTAAACCCTAAAGCGGAAATCAGTTAACTGAGGTAAATAAACCTTAATCTATTACAAACGAAATATTCCAAATATTTTGAAGTTGTGTGATAAACCATTTCTAAGGGTAAAATACAAAACTTGTAAGTGTTATCCTATAGCTGTGAAGAATTAGTTACATTTCTTCAAATTGCAAATATTTTACTCCAGTTAGGGTTAATTATTTCATGTAAATCTGGTATTAATAAGAAACTAAATGAGGATCGAACAATAGCCTATATTATTCTAGTCATTTTGTAGTTGTTTATTATTTTAAAGTAAGAAGAAATCTTTTCCAAAAAACACCTGACCTCTTCGAAGTCTAATGGAAGTAATGAGTTCGTAATTTTTAAACGGTAATATTTTAAAATCACTTAACTACGAAGGCTTAAAAAGCCTTTACGTCAATAAAGGAATATTTTAACTCTTGAATTTAGTAGTCCTTTACGTTAGGTGAATCTGACGAGACACTGATGAAGATCGACACATAGCGATCGAAAAGATTCTGTCTCATACGTTTTTACAAATTTACTAAATTTAAATTTCGGATAGTTGTTAAACTATGGCAAAGCTATTAAATATTTTAAATTTACCCACAATCGTTTTATGAGAATTGACAATTTCGGACATATATTACGAATGGATAGACATTTCTCTTTAACTACTTTTTATTATTTGCACTTTCTTATAATTTGTATAGTAAATATTACAATTTGTGTACATTACAGGATCAACTAAAACACTTAAATAGCGTCGGTGTGTGCCTTCGAATAGCTTAAATTATTATTAATTGCGTGATATATAAAATTCAGATGAGATAATTTACTATATTACTTTGTAACTGATAATTTAGGTTATGTTTATTAAAACTGAATTTACTGAAGGCTGCCTGAGCAAGAGCAATGCAGATTAAACACGTTGCTGACAGTAATTAAACAATAGCTAGACAGTTTAATTACTGGTTCAGTGTTTCATCCCAGAGTGACGTGTCGGCTCACTTTACGCTATGAAGTGACAATTAGGTAGAATTAGTGGGTGGTTATTAAATCTTCTATCTACTTTATTATTCTTAGAGCACGATATCATTGTTTACCTTTTATTAATATTGTTTGTATAATCCTTCTAGCGTAAAAATTATTGATGGGGCGATACCTAAAATGGTCGATTCAGATTCCGTTTTCGATTTTAAGACTTACTTTTAGAATCTCGATTCTTTCAAGTTATATAGGACTAGATGATTTTCTCTAATAATAAATTTAATTAACATTTTGGTTTTATGATAAAGGCTTTTAAAAGTTCCGCTTGAATGTATTAGGCTACATTAACCGTTAATCCTTAATTTATGTATAGGAATTTCTGAAGCATAACAAACATATCGGATAATAGTATTGGTTTATTTAAAAATACATATGTGGCCATCAGTTTTTAATTACAGTACCATCAGCAATAGTCATTTCAGTTTGTATAACTGGAGAACTACCTTTTGTTTGTGTTTGGCTTTGGCATCTATGTAGCGGTGGCGGACAGAGACGGAGAGAGAGAGACGGACAGACAGACAGAGTCTGACCGAGGAAGAGAGTGACAGCAGAGCGAGAAGAGCGGTGAAAAATAAACGGATCCGAAAGTTGGCGCAGTGAGAAGGCTCTCTAGACTTCGAACAAAAAGATCCTCAATTAGAATTCGGCTGGACCCCACAAATTTCATATTTAATATATTTAATAAATATTTGAAAAAACTGTAATAACATCAATTGTCATCAACTATTGGTTTAAAAAAATGTATTTGAGCTTGATTCAATGTATAAAAACATATTGTATTAACGATTGAAAATAATTACATGACAATATGTCAGGAGAGTCGGAACTAATCGAAGGAATATGTAAAATAAGATTGATTACATTAGAAAAAAAAACAATTATTTACTGCAAATTAAAATATTATCTCACTGTCACTCCTCAATACGGTGAGGTCATTTTGTGATGTTATGACTCTTTGAAAGTTAGCTCCATATGTAGTAAAATAATTTATAAAATATGAAAAGGTAAATAAATATGAAGAAAAGAAACAATAGTTCAAGAACCGCATCTAAGTAAGAACTAGAAACAACATACGTAGGGTTACAGTGGAAAAAAGAAGGTTAGGATACATCCCCGATGAGAACGAACATGCCATCATACCTGTTATGAACATATCCATGTCAATCTGAGAGCAAATATATAAGTCTGTGTTAGTGAGATAGTATTCAATAGTGGTACGAATCTATATGTGAGGTAATATATACACCCATTTTTCTTAATGGATTTAAATACTATGAGTAGGCTTTTCAGTCTCTAAGGGCAAGAACAAATATTTCTCTAAACACAAATTGTAATTATAAGGCGTTAGGTCAATAACAATCAACAAATAATCCAGTCTGATTCAAAACAACACCCTAGAATCTGAAGGGGCATAGACTATTCTATGGATTCATCAACTACCCAAGTTTTGCGCCATTGAAGGGGTAGGTACATTTCCTAAAGTTAGTAGGCCATATTGAGATCATTTCAGGCGTTTTGTGCAATGCAATGGCTATAACAGCAGAAATCTCATTGTCTTTTTACCATTTCTGTAAAGTTAATCTTGTATAACAGTGCACGTAATATTTGACGTCACTAGATGCGGCAGTGTGTTGTGAAAGAATGTAGAAGAGTAAGAAAGATGGTGAAAAAAATGGTGGTAATTGTCTTCCGGCTCTAACACCTTATCAAAGATCATAATGATAGATACTTCATATGCTTAAGTATCTCCATTCTAGCACGGGAAATCTGTACCCCTACGATCTAACTTCCAAATCGTGACTCTCACCGGGATCACTAGCGTCAGGCCCGAGACGGATTGTTTGGTGCCACGAACCTTGATACCAGTATGCAAGCACGTCCTTGCTGTAAGCCCTAGACTGGTCACGGGCCCGTCCTTGGAATGAGACGCACTCCAACTAGACATTTCGGTTCGTCAGCTTTTCCAAAACTAGTCGATCTTTGTGAGGGGCCAGGTTTCCGTACTTCAATAGCCCATCTGATTAGCTCGGGCCAGGTAGTGCAATTAGGGCTTCAACCACTCTCTGTTGGCCTTACCTAAGAGTGGGTTCCTAGACTCAGAGTATGATCTTAGCTGAGCCCAAACCCATCCCTTTGAACTTTCAGAGCTAGTCGTCAGTAAAGAAGAGAACTATCTGCTTAGAAAAAATATATATATATATCCTCAATTGGCTAAAGTCTTTTAAGGAAAACAGAAGTGTTTTGAAATAAAATTTTAAAGATAGATCAAGAACCTTTGAATCTACTGTTCAATAGACCCACAATTCTGTGTTATCCAAGTGATTAGCCACAAAGTAGTCTCTTAACAAGACGGGCTAAAGGTATTGTATACAATGTGATACACTAAAAAAAGCTTCATTTGTCTTCCTATATATAACAATTGTGAAAAGAAATTAAACCCAATAACGAACGTAAAAGGTTTGACTTTTATGATAACTTCCTACTGAGAACCGACGAAAATATTGATTTAGTGATGATTTCTTTTCTGATACGTCAGCTTTCATGTGAGCGAGACAGTTACCATTTAGAGGAGCAGAATTTGGTTTTAGAGATGCCACACTACAATATACAGCAGCAAAGTGACTAGCAAAAATAATATTTGGTGCGGGTTAATGGAATATAGAGTGATTTTTGGAACGAGAAACGAACAGAGCGTAATGCATATGCAGACAGAGAAAGTCTGTCAGAAGTGAAAGATATTGAGGTGATATTTGGACTTGTGTTGAGTTAACAGTGAGAAGCTCTTAATTCGTTTTAGGGAAGATGGATATCCCAATATTTTGACCACATATTAAGTACCCCGTATAAACGCCATTTGACGTTTTTCTTTTTATTATACTAAAAAAAAATCTATTGTACTCTAGTAGATCCTAGACACAACAACTTACTAGACTCCGTTGTTGAGACAGTTTTACCTTCTATGTTGGGGAACAACTGGCGAAAATTGGAAAACTGTCACGCCTTGTGTACAACAATAAATTGTTACCACGATGAGGTTTACTAACATAAGAAACGTAAATGTACTCTCTTTCGTAGTATGTACTCATGGATGTAGTTCTTTATTTTTTACACACTTAATTTCTACATTACACTGAGGAGTTTTTAAAACTTACTTTTGTACTCGTAGTAACATTTAATACTGTTATTTTAAATCATTTAATTGTTGGGACTCATTTAATAAGAGAACCTAATTAACAATAAAAGTTAAGGTAAATAACTTTAATATAAATTTTATTAAAAGGGTTTTTAAACCTGTATTTTGAAAATTACTGTAGCAATGGCGTAAGTTGTTGACAATATAACTCGTCACGTGTATGCGTATAGTCGTTACTTCATTAAGTAAGTCCAATTTAATTAACATTCAAGTAATGATAGATACACAGCCTTGTATAACACGGCTTAGGTTTATACATTGCGTCAGCCATTCAACGTGATTAGGAATACTTGTTTAGTTACCAAAATACTTGTCTTAAGTCTCACAATCATGGGTGACACGAGTAATTAACAGTTGAGCGTTGAGTAAGCCTATGTCTACTAGAAGGGCTAATTTAATTAACATTCAAGTAATGATAGATACACAGCCTTGTATAACACGACTTAGGTTTACACATTGCGTCAGCTATTCTACGTGATTAGGAATACTTGTTTAGTTACCAAAATACTTGTCTTAAGTCTCACAATCATGGGTGACACGAGTAATTAACAGTTAAGCGTTGAGTAAGCCTATGTCCACTAGAAGGGCTAATTTAATTAACATTCAAGTAATGATAGATACACAGCCTTGTATAACACGGCTTAGGTTTACACATTGCGTCAGCTATTCTACGTGATTAGGAATACTTGTTTAGTTACCAAAATACTTGTCCTAAGTCTCACAATCATGGGTGACACGAGTAATTAACAGTTGAGCGTTGAGTAAGCCTATGTCCACTAGAAGGGCTAATTTAATTAACATTATAGTTTCTTAGAGAGCGAGATGGGTAGAAGAAGAAAATGGTAAGCTTATAAATTTAAAACTTAGAGAGCAAACGGAAATTTAGGATGCTATACTTCCATTCCAAGTAAATTTACTTTTATGTTATTACACTATAAAATATAAATAGACAACATTAAAAAAATTAATTTATGTTGTACTAATTTATACTATTTTGTGACCATAATGTTAAATAAGTTTATTGGCTCGTTCAATTAACCTGCGATCTTACCATAAGGCGTAAAGCTGCTTACACTTTAAATGTTATCGTGTGTCGAAATAAAAAACCCTATAACTCGGACAGAAATCACTAACCTACGTTTGGCCCTTAAATTTTTGGTGTTATTCTAAAACATTCTGAAAAAATTGCTCTTATTAACATTTACTTGTACAAGCATATTGATTTCTTCAGAAACACAAAGTATAATTAGTTCCAATTTTTTCAGTAATACAAACTCAAATGGCTATTAGTGAAGTTGTATTAATTGTGAACTGATGTTTCCACTCGTAATTTTAAATAACTACAAACTTTAACCAGTATGTTTACCATGCTTCCATAAATTCCAAATAATAAATCAAGGTTGGAGGTTTTGTGAAGTCTATTACTCTATTACGATACTTTTTAAAAGCTCTACCATAAGACCAAGATGTAAAATTCATTATTATAGAATATCATATAGGCCTAAGTTAGAAGAATCGACAATCGACTTAAAAATCGAAAATCGGAAGAAAAATGTTAGGATTGAGTTTGGAATCTGAATCGAAAATTTTAGGTATCAGCCCATCCCTACAAAAAAAAACCATTGCGAAGGAAATGGCTTCCCTGTGAGAATAAGGGATGGCGTCATGCCATCATACACTTAAGATAGGTAATACATCTTTCCTTGTGCCTACCTATATATATATATATATATATATATATATATATATATCATGTTATGTAACATTTATATCCATCCACGAGCGTGTAGCAGACATAAACCGTAAGAAGTGTAAGTGACACAAGATCGAATGCAGATGCGTTGGTTCGCAGGTAAGACCTGGACAGATGAGACCCTCTCTCCATACTAGAAGAGTTACACATTCATGTTTTATTCTTGCTTGTAATCGGCCATCTTTTATATGAATAGAGAAAAAACTAATCCTCCACACTAAAATGATTTCTTGTTATCGTGCTTTGATAATGTAGCATAATATCTCAAAATACTACAGCTTTCCCCCTTCCCCTTCTCTATGCTTAACCGTCCCGTATTTGTCCAATAAGATGTGGTTCTTCGATAGTTGTCGTATCTTCGTAGTAGAAATGTCTTGGTCTTGACATTTTCTTAAACTACCGACTAATAAAAACTTCCTTTTTCGGAAATAAAATATTTTACAGAAAAAAGTGTCATTTGTGAAACAATGACTGTGTCGTAATCAAATCACTTTATTTGAAACTGTGTAGGGTCGTTTGGTTAAATAAATAAATATTTGTACACCAGATATCATTAGCGGTGTTTGGTTGACACACATTAGGTCTACATATCCTATGGACAGTTAGCTAACGAAGGGGACAGATTGGTTTCTTCGTTACCCAATTACGTAAAAACATTATTTACAAATATCCGTATTATATATGTCACATCGTTTAATTGTATACAGGTTTTATAATTCTTTTGTTACATATCAGTTGTGAATTGCTAAGTTTTATTTATTGCTATTTTTTTCAATACTCTTGAAATAATGTATCATTTTCAGTGTCAGTTTCATTAAAAGTGATTAAAATCGTTTTCCAGTATGACAGATTATGCACAATGTCTGAGATAATATTCGTCGTTTATAGATTTAATGAGAATTTCCCTCTTTCACCTGACTTGTTGTAAGTTGTTCAAGATTTATATATGTATATATATATATATATATATATATATATACACTCGCTCTTCTACTGTTGTTGGGTTCACCTCGTCAATGCTGGATGAGATTCTAGCGAAACGTCGGAACTGCGAATTTATGGATTGCAGAATGAACGGATGTACTCCAGATAGTAACATTTCATCATATTTTTCCATCCGTGAAGGAATATGTATCAGCATATATATATATATATATATATATATATATATATATATATATATATATATATATATATATATATGTTTATATATATATAATTATATAAAATATTAAAATACAAATATTGGAAAAACCTCAATACCACTAAGATAGTCTAACATAACTAATATTACAATTTATCTAAAAATAAACCCTAATGTACATTTCGATGACTGCGAAATCATCATCAGATCGTCATACTACAAGATTAAAATCTAGATAACAATAATTTACGAACTAGAGTGACAGGTAGATTATTGTTTGGTAAATTGTAATTTAGTAATAAGACACTCATATAATGATAACATAGTCGTAGAAATGTACCTATGGGTTTAATATTAGATAACGTGTAATATTATTTGTTTTTATAATATTTTTGTGGTATTGGGGTTGTTGAAAATATTTTTTTTAAATAATATATCGTTTCATTGTGCTATTGATATTGTATATATATTGCATAGTTATGTATTAGACGTTTTGTTACTTGTGTAGAAGAAAATATTACTTGAAAGTATAAAAATTTAAAAATATTTATAACAGAAGCGAAGAACAACCTGTTCCATTGGTCAGTTTTGTAAGTGGATGTGCGTTTCATAAAATTTATTTCATGGAGTGTTAGAGAGTTATGTGTGTATGTGAAATGATAATTTTAAGAAAACTTTCCTCAGTGTTTCTAAATTGAATAGTCGCAGAATTGCTCGATCATTCGTGTAAACATAATTGAAAAATGTATTTAGGTTTACTAACTGTTCAAACATATATCAATTGAAAGAACTACATTAACGAATTCGTATAAAACCTTTTTAAAAAATTTCAAACATATCTAGAGAAGTTGTTGCTTGAAAGACTGGAAAAAAATTTTCATTCATGTAACATCTGCCTTTATTGAATTAAATGAGAATATAATTGATTTATGAAATATAAAATGTACTTTATTATCTGATAATTATTGATGTAATCAATCTATTGAGTGATAATCTACAATACAAAACATAACAAAAGGAATGACAACAGCCGTGGTGAGAATGATAAACTATTGTTTCTATTCAATGCTTCTAAATCTCGGAATTAAAAACAAATTAAAATCGGTTTTCATCTTATAAAACAGTATGACTTTCGCTTAGAGATGATTTACTTTACAAATTGTAATTAACAATATATACTGAAACTTTTTCGCGCCACTGAAGCTTCAACCTTATTTTGATGAAATATTTTTTAATATCACCTTCGTTTTTATTACAAGTTTAATATCCAAATAATATAATAAACTTTACCTCAGTAAGTATTTTAAATTTATTTGCATCTGATGTAAAGAATTACAGCTTAACCCTTGTTTCACTGAATGAACTACCTACTAGCGTTTGGTATTACTAATTTCTTGTATCGGAATGGAAATTTTATTAGCAAATGATCAGTAAGTAATCTTAAGTTGTTACAGAAATAACATTATTATTAAAAATATAAATTTATGATTGAATCTGTCCATAGATTACTAAGGTAAATCAGTAGAGTTTGTGTCCATAGATCAATAGATCGTTCAAACTAAATAGAGGCGTGAGCACTGATTGGTCATTCCTTTAGGCAGATCATTTTATTTATATGAATAAACGTTTTGAATCAGTTTAATTTTAAGTTCAATATTACATTTGTATAAATAAATAAAAATTATATTCTATTCTGAATGTAAGTTGTCAAAGATTTTAATTTTACTCTCAAGCTAAGATAACTGTTATTTGTTTTCTAAAATTATATTTCTGTGAATGAGTTTTTAAAGAAATATCAGTACCTAATCAAAAGACACATTAAGGAAATTTTACAACTAACTAACAATTAGTTTTAAAATATACATGTGGGGATATAAGTACATTATTTTACAGAGAGTGTAATGTAAAACGTTGCCTAAGCCAGAAATTAAATTATTCTTTCCATACAATATTTTTGACTGTTCTTAATCGAGAAGTACTTGTAAAATATATCGTTACAAATTTAATGAAAACTCTTTGCGAATTTAGAAAATAAGAAAGGTTTGTAAACTCTAAAACTAGCTCTTGTGAGAGCTAATATATCTGAAAATAAACTAGACGCAACCAAATGTTTTTAGTTCTCTGAAAGCCAAACTACTAAAGTTTTCCCTGTGTAATAATGGATCTCAAATATTGCAAATATTTAAACTAAAATAAAAACAGATTTTGTAAAAGAATGACAAATAATTTTGTAGTTGAATATTACATTTATCCTTTATTTATAATAATGTACGATCACGGAAACGATATTGTTTTGTAATATTATATTACTAACTTAATTTGAAAATCAAGTTACAGGCAGTGAAATGTGTATCTGTAAACCAGTTTTCTAGTAAGACAGAGCGAAATAAAGAGAGCATTTCTTTTTCTGATTGTAGTGCGCTCCACTAGAGCGACTCCTTGGATTCTGTTTACCTCTGGGACAACTCAGATAACAGAAATTCAGAAAAGCGTACTCATAAGTAATCGTTTTTCTTTTCGTTTTCTTCATCCTTAACTTGATCGTCTTCATTTAATCTTGCTCAACAGCTAAATTTATATTTGGCTGTCAATAGGTGCAAGAAAGTTTGAAAGTAGCATATAACAGTCTGTCATATTCGCTTACAAAATGTCCAGACTCTCCCTCTTAGGTATTGTTTCCGCAATAAAAGTTTATTTGAATTACTTAAATAGAAGAATATTTTGAATTTTCTCGGGTAATGTTTATTGTAAACCAGAATGTCCTTCTCCTTTTTTTGGCGTTCACTAATATATTCATACGCGTTATTTAGAGCGGTTTACAGTTGCTTCTCCAAAACAGCTGTTGTTTAGCGGATTTTTTAAAATGTACAATAAATGCTATCAGACGGAACCGATGACCCAAAGCTATTTCGCTGTATCTCTTTCTAAACAATTAGATGTCCCGGATTAAACAGGATTTAATCAAACTTAAGAACAGTAAATTTTAGATTTACTTTTATTAATCTGATGTAAGCCCATCACTGAAGAAGCGACATAGGTGCCGAAACTAATCTGTTTACAGATTTAGTTTAATCTGTTAACATGTTTAGTGAGATTTTGAAAGCGACATTATTTTATACATTTGCTGAATACAACTCAATATCTAAGCACTAATTGCTCTAACATAACTTCCATCTATTATTTGGGTAATCTATCTAAATTAGTGGTGAACGAAAAAATTAAGAATATTTGTAAAAACTCAAGAATTACGAAATTGGTTCTCATAAAACCGTCAGGTCAGGAATTGACATTATTGCAATAATGAAACTACCTGATGGCAGAAAGAAAATTGATGAAAAACTTAAGAGAAGTCCTATAGCATAGTATCAGGTCTAGAATTGACGTTATTGCAATAATGAACTGATGAAACTACGTGATAACGAAAAAAAATTAATGAAAAACTTAAGATAACCCTATAGCATCGAGAAGAAGAAGTTAAACGACGAAAATAAATAAAGCCTAAATATGCAAACATGTAAAAAATATTCATTTAGTAGGTGAGATTCTCGAATGATGTTTTGCGATTCTGTTCTACTGATTTCTAGACCGGTATGGATTTTATATTCATTTTGATAAACGTATTTAAGAAGCCATCATAAACTAACGATTTATTAGTTCATTTTATCGATCCCCCAACTCTCGGCGATCATTACCACTTTTTCATCCAGATGGAACTGCAGTTATTGTTTTCTACAACCTAGTAAACCGAAATGTTATTTTGGACTTTGAAGCAATGAAAAATAAGCCATATCATTACAGTATTCTACATTAACGACGAAATATTTAGGTTCTCGAGTTTATTTAAGTATCAAGTTTAAAGTAAAAACCTTCCTTTGTGTGCGAGAACTATTCGTTACGTGGATTTTAATACCTTCTCCTGTAGTATTGTCTATCTATAAATTGACAATAAACGGTATCTAGGTAAATTGCATTTAACAACTTCTGATCTCTCCAAGTAGGCAATTTGGATCTGTTATTAAATTTAGGTTAGGAAACACACACACACACACACACACACACTAACCTAACCTAACCCGACGTAAACCTTCAGAGTTCGATCCCCAGTAGCTATAGATAGTTTCTGTCTGTTTCCATTAACCAATCCGACTAAACCCTGATACATTTTTGTCGTAAAAATAAATATATATAATCAGTTGAATGCAAAGTTTAAATTTATGTACAACCAAACATTAGTGGTAGTTCCGATAGGTATGATAAAGCGCTGCCCATCTCGGGATAACTATTTCACCTCTACATTAGAGATAACGGGATAACGAATAAGTCTATAAAGAGACATTAATCTATAAATGTAAATGTAATGAGCTTGTATTGTTAGCCCTAAAGTATAATTATGGATATGTTTGCTGACGTATTACAAAATATTCCATAACGTCCTTGTTAGGCCCGACTCCGAAGAACAAAGCAAGACATCGAAGCTAATTTGTTAGTATTACAATAATAACTTGTAATATAAATAATTTATTAAGAATTGTGTCATCGACCAATGCCTTGGAAGAAAGGGTGTAACCCTCCCAAAGGCGCAGCCTTTAAGAAGGTCTATTTTACAATTATCTTAAGTGAGTCCTTGGGAAGTAATAAATGATTGAAATATAAATTACCTTCCTATATCGCCGCGCAGCTTGGTCTAAGTAACGCACCTCTCAGCTCTATCTCCTTTTCGGAACCGTGCTGGTAAAATGCATATACAAGATGACCTGCAGAAAAGCAATAAATTAATCGAAACATCTAACATGTATTTAAATGTTTACATTAAAAAAACATATTTCATTTACTACCAGCGGTGATTTAAACGTGCTTTGAAATGAATAATGTTTTGTTTATACTAATAAATACTCCATCTGTGCTTTACATTTACATTGCAAACATGTAAGCCAACTGATTCTGTTTATTCAGAGGGTATCGTAAAAGGTAGATAGGCTAAATTAATTCTGCATGCGTTTGAACGTACATGAAACTGCGAATATTTTTCTCGCTTCTTATAAGATAAATAATGCAAAATTCTATACGAAACCACCTAACAGTGTACGTTAGATTAGTAGCTACAGCTTTTACATTACCACCAAAATAATGGTTTGTACTATTTCCAGAACGACAAATGGAATTGACCAGGAATATCTTTAAATGGCCATTGTTCATTGTTTATAAATATGTAAATAGCGGTTATTTTTTATATTTCTGCAATAATATGTGGAAATATTTCTTGATTATAAAATATGATTAAACAAAATTTAATATATATATATATATATATATATATATATATATATATATATATATAAAGAACTAAGTCAAAATATTGACTTATATACAAATATTGACATATTGCGAAATTTATATATATATATATATATATATATATATATATATATATATATAT